>CBVK0101736437.1:0-15869 GCA_900067695.1 Picea abies | reverse complement strand
AAGAGGTGGGGGACATTACAATTTATCTATTGAACAAATCCACAACTTACGCACTAAAATTCACTACTTTTCCACCCACTAATAAGAGGATTGGAAGGTATTTTTTTTCTTGGTCAGCACTTACTAACATATTTCCTAAAAATTATGTTATAAATTGAATTTGAGCATGAAATTTGTTTTACAAAATATCCCATGTGAGGATTGAGCTAGTTTTGCTCCATTTAATGAATCTATCAAGTAAATGTTTTATGATAAACTAACTAACCTACGATAATCTCGGGAGCTGTCTCCCTAGAGAAAATATAGCTTGGTGAAACATTCATTGCAGGCTTCTATCTCGTTGTCTACAACACTTACGTCTTCATAATATGGCATGCTTGAGGGAACTTTATTGTCCAAGAGAGAGGTAGCCATCGAGAAGCTCGAAGGGGTGGATAGAGGAGAAATGCAATTCAAAGTAGAACTTAGCGATCACACAAGAGACTTCACTCTCACGTATACATTAGTTGACCCATGGATTGGAGTGCCCATGTTTCTGACCTCATGTTCCATATCCCTGTTATCAAAAGTTAAAAGAATAACAATCCATGCTTATGGGTACACATGTGTTTAAACAAACCAACATAATAGTCATCTTATTAGTTACAGTTGTTGGGCAATACAAACGTAAGAGATATGCATTCTTGACATTGTAAATTTATCTTTCATGATACAATGTAACTAACTATAACAATGTGCATAGAAAATAAGGCATGCAATCAATTGCCAACCTAGGTTATTCAACGAGAAACTACATCAAATAGATTGTATCCATTCCTTCTTGTAGGTGTCCATGTAACACCTTATTAACTATTATACTAATAAAAAATCCTAAGAATCACAACCTTTCACCATGACTCGTCTCTTCAACCCTATATAATGAGGTAACATTTTCAATTATAGTCATTCATTCATATCTTTTATATATTTTGTGTATGTTCATAGATATTTCAAATTATATATTTTATCGGTGATGGATTTGTATAACGATCGTCATGTTTTTTACACCTTATATGTGTGTTGAAAAATGGAGACAACACACTCCACATATAATGCCTACTCAAGAACACCATTTAACCATACAATTTTTGAAAAGCATTGGTTTCAAAGTGTTGGTTTGTTATGGTAGTTTCAAAGCACAAATCTATGGGAGACTTGGGAAGGACATGAGGCCACGAGTGAGGAGTGACAGTGACAAGACTGAATTTTCGAGCGATAGTGAATAAGATAACTTGCTTGGATAGTTTGATTGAGAAAGACAGGAGACATTATGAACATGACAATTTATCTATTGAACAAATCCACAACTTCCGCACTAAAATTCACTGCTTTTCCACCCACTAATAAGAGGCTCGGAAGATATTTTTTTTCCTGGTTAGAACTTACTAAGGTATTTCCTAAAAATTATGTTATAAATTGAATTTGAGCATGAAATTTGTTTTACAAAATATCCCATGTGAGGATTGAGCCAGTTTTGCTCCATTTAATGAATCTATCGAGTAAATGTTTTATCGTAAACTAACTAACCTACGATAATCTCAGGAGCTGTCTCCCTAGAGAAAATCTAGCTTGGTGAAACATTCATTATAGGCTTCTATCTCATTGGTTGCAACACTTACGTCTTCAAAATATGGCATGCTTGAGGGAACTTTATTGTCCAAGAGAGAGGTAGCCATCGAGAAGCTCGAAGGGGTGGATAGAGGAGAAGTGCAATTCAAAGTAGAACTTAGAGATCACAAAAAAGACTTCACTCTCATGTATACATTAGTTGACCCATGGATTGGAGTGCCCATGTTTCTGACCTCAGGTTCCACATCCTTGCGCTATCACAAGTTAAAAGAATAACAATCCATGCTTGTGGGTACGCATGTGTTTAAACAAACCAACATAATAGTCATCTTATTAGTTACAGTGGTTGGGCGATAAAAACGTAAGAGATATGCATTCTTGACACTTTAAATTTATCTTTCATGATACAATGTAACTAACTATAGCAATGTGCATAGAAAATAAGGCATGCAATCGATTTCCAACCTGGGTTATGCAGCGAGAAACTACATCAAAGAGATTGTATCCATTCCTTCTTGCAGGTGTCCATGTAACACCTTATTAACTATTATACTAATAAAAAATCCTAAGAATCACAACCTTTCACTATGACTCATCTCTTCAACCCTATATAATGAGGTAACATTTTCAATCGTAGTCATTCATTCATATATTTTATATATTTTGTGTATGTTTATAGATATTTCAAACTATATATTTTATCGGTGATGGATTTGTATAACGATCGTCATGTTTTTTACACTTTATATGTGTGTTGAAAAATGGAGACAACACACTCCACATATAATGCCTACTCAAGAATACCATTTAACCATACAATTTTTGAAAAGCATTGGTTTCAAAGTGTTGGTTTGTTATGGTGGTTTCAAAGCACAGATCTATGGGAGACTTGGGAAGGACACAGGGCCATGAGCGATGAGTGACAGTGACAAGACTACATTTTTGAGCGATAGTGAATAAGATAACTTGCTTGGATAGTTTTATTGAGAAAGACATGAGACACAATGAACATGACAATTTATCTATTGAACAAATCCACAACTTTCGCACTAAAATTCATTGCTTTTCCACCCACTAATAAGAGGCTTGGAAGATATTTTTTTCCTGGTTAGCACTTACTAAGATATTTCCTAAAAATTATGTTATAAATTGAATTTGAGCATGAAATTTGTTTTACAAAATATCCCATGTGAGGATTAAGCCAGTTTTGCTCCATTTAATGAATCTATTGAGGAAATGTTTTATGATAAACTAACTAACCTACGATAATCTTGGGAGATGTCTCCCTAGAGAAAATCTAGCATGGTGAAACATTCATTGCAGGCTTCTATCTCGTTGGCTACAACACTTACGTCTTCGCAATATGGCATGCTTGAGGGAACTTTATTGTCCAAGAGAGAGGTAGCCATCGAGAAGCTCGAAGGGGTGGATAGAGGAAAAGTGCAATTCAAAGTAGAACTTAGCGATCACACAAGAGACTTCACTCTCACGTATACATTAGTTGACCCATGGATTGGAGTGCCCATGTTTATGACCTCGGGTTCCACATCCCTGCGCTATCAAACGTTAAAAGAATAACAATCCATGCTTGTGGGTACGCATGTGTTTAAACAAACCAACATAATAGTCATCTTATTAGTTACAGTGGTTGGGCGATACAAACGTAAGAGATATGCATTCTTGACACTGTAAATTTATCTTTCATGATACAATGTAACTAACTATAACAATGTGCATACAAAATAAGGCATGCAATCGATTGCCAACTTGGGTTATGTAGCGAGAAACTGCATCAAAGAAATTGTATCCATTCCTTCTTGCAGGTGTCCATGTAACACCTTATTAACTATTATACTAATAAAATATCCTAAGAATCACAAGCTTTCACTATGACTCGTCTCTTCAACCCTATATAATGAGGTAACATTTTCAATCGTAGTCATTCATTCATATCTTTTATATATTTTGTGTATGTTTATTGATATTTCAAACTATATATTTTATCGGTGATGGATTTGTATAACGATCATCATGTTTTTTACACCTTATATGTATGTTGAAAAATGGAGACAACACACTCCACATATAATGCCTCCTCAAGAATACCATTTAACCAATACAATTTTTGAAAAGCATTGGTTTCAAAGTGTTGGTTTGTTATGGTAGTTTCAAAGCAACAATCTATGGGAGACTTGGGAAGGAAGGGAAGCCACGAGAGAGGAGTGACAGTGAAAAGATTGCATTTTCGATCGATAGTGAATAAGATAACTTACTTGAATAGTTTGATTGAGAAAGACATAAGACATTATGAACATGACAATTTCTCTATTGAACAAATCTACAACTTCCGCACTAAAATTCACTGCTTTTCCACCCACTAATAAGAGGCTTGGAAGGTATTTTTTTTCCTTGTTAGCACTTACTAAGATATTTCCTAAAAATTATGTTATAAATTGAATTTTAATGAATCTATCGAGTAAATGTTTTATGATAAACTAACTAACCTACGATAATCTCCATTGTTTTTCGTTGTGTGGAACACTTTGTTATTGTTCTTTGGTACTTTCTTTTTTTCTCCTCCAAAATGATAATGCAGCTGTAGATAACAATAAATGAATTATTGTGATAAAGAAGTCAGAATTGGGCATTGCAAACATTGGTTTACCATCTAAGCTTGTCGACGTCATTGTACGAGATGGCGAAGGCGAAGCCTAGATTGTGTTTTCTTTGGAGTTGAATCTGAAAGGAAAGGAAGGAGGTGGTAGAAACGACAAATTTGGATTTGGAAGCTTCATTTATTTGGATTAAATACATAGTTATTAGGATTCAATACCATTTAGAAAATCATGAAACATACATCGTATTCAAAATTTTAGAATATCAAATTCGTTAATTGAAACTTTGTACTTTAATAATGGAACACACTTATGAACTTATGAACAAAACTTAAAAGTTATAGAACATTAGTATAGTAAACACAAAGTAAGTGTTAGAACAAATATTTAAGTTATAAAAACCTACATCCTTTCTGGATTTCTGTTTATCGTTTAAAATTGTCAACGATAGGCACTCACACGGCCAACATGCCTCATTCAATCTCTCACATGTAGTGCATAAGAAGGTGAAAATAATCTTGAAAGAAAGTGTGTTTGGACGGGAAAATCATTCCCAAGCATTCAATTGAAGTTTTGAGGTTTAAGAAAGACAATGTAAAGCAGAAAGACACAAGGTCTCAAAGGTTATGTAGGATCTTGAAATTTAAAGGAAAGGAAAACTTCCGCGTAGTGTGTACACATGTCACCGTGGGAGGAGGCATATTCTATTGTGAGCTTAGAATGTGGCACCCCAACCCTAGACTACAACACTTGTGCAACCACAAATTGCACCCTGCAATCACAGACTGCACGGTCCTTAGATTGTAGTGCCACCTCATAAATCGCAAATGATATAATTTATTTCAGAAATTACTTTTTAACTCTCATAAATAACCTAAAAAATTGCAACACACCAGGGGAATAATGTCAAATAAAATGGATTTAAACCAACATGGAATTTTGAAAATTAAATAGAGGAATTTTGAAAATTAGGAAAATGTATTGTTGTTGGAAAAATTTCAAATGATAGGTATATTTGAAAAACCTTGGAATATAATTTGTAAAAAGGAATCAAAATGCACCATGTAATTATGGGGCTTCACCATGTTGACCAATATCCTATCATGTTCATTCATAAAAGGGTTTTTTTAATTGTGAAAAATAAGGTCAATATATTGTAGGTATTGGGCGGGGATGTGGGGTCTCAAGGGGTTTATAGGTATTGGGGGGTATTAAAAGAGGTATCTAGAAAAAATAGGGGTTTCTTTTATTGGAAAGATGTATTGGAAGGGGGGGTTCAACAAAAGTATTTTGTGAAGTATTTATCAATATCTAGTGAAATTAGGGTTATTCTTTAATATCCCACGAATGTGGACACTATGTCATAGGTTCAATAATTGAAGGCCTTGTGCATGTAATGTACCAAAAGCAACCATGTAAAAGGAGTTCAACGATTGTTGACTATGAAGTGAAAGCTAGAATGCCTGGTTGGAGGCAGGGACTAACAACAACATTTTGAAAGAATGTTTTTAGGAGATAGTTTATCTTGTAAAAGAGAAAACATTTCTATCATTTATTTTGTATTTTTTTGTCTTGCGTCGTCGGAGTATCATAGTTGTATCTATTAGTTGCAATCTAAAGTTACACCTATAACTTGAGTTTTGATATTTCTTCCATATTTTTTGCAAATTTTTGTGTAGTGGTGAATTTGAATTCTCATTAACATTTCATAAAGCAAATTCCACTATTTCATTATAAAAAAACCACCCGTTAATTGGTACATTTAGAATTTATAAGAGCAAGTGTTCCTCTATTTTGGAATTCAATAACAAAAGTAGTGTGCCACCTCTTCTAATACTTTGTTCTTATACAAAAACAAAGTTTTCAATGTCATGGTTCTTTATCATCGAATTTATGTTTTCTTCATTAATGTCATCTTTATGTTATTGTGTGTTTTCTTGCAATGTATGACATAATGGGTTCCAAAGATATTCAATGTTTGTGAAAATCACAAACAATGTAGTAAGGCCAAGTTGTCACCATTGTAAAAACTATATGTAATTAAGAATTTTAGCACTTTTTAAAGTTGTATTTATACTTCTCAACTTTTGCAACCAATTTTCTTTCTCTTAACTCATTTTTATGCATGTATGCATGAAAACACATGCACAACTTACAACTTGGTATATAATGTTTTGAATGAATTTAAAAAAAATTATAATGTGTATTGCAAAATTGTTTTTACTATGAAAATGTTCACATCATTGTATTTTATGGTAGGAAAAACATTTAATAATTTTATAAGACATTGTATCATAAATAAACATCTAAAGATTATAAATAAACCTTAAACTTTCATTTCGTCATAAAACCTGCCTTTAATAATTTTATAAGACATTGCATCATAAATAAATATTTAAACATCTTAAATAAACATTAAACTTTCATTTCCTCATAAAACCTGCCTTGAAAAATGCCAAATCGATTGAAGCTTGTAGAGGATGCAATTTGAATGATTTTTTTTAACATCATTGTATTTATTTTATAGTAAAAAAAATATTTAATAATTTTATAAGACATTGCATCATAAATAAACCTCTAAACATCATAAATAAACCTTAAACTTTCATTTCTTCATAAAACCTGCTTTGGAAAATGCCAAATTGATTGAAGCTTGTACATGATGCAATTTGAATGATTTTTTTTTTAAACATAAGTGGACTATTGTTGGAGAAGGCACGAGGGCAGTTATGTTGTGAGTGGTATCTACTCCTGTCGTGGAGAGAAGGCTAAGCATCTATATAGAGTTGCAGAGAGAGCTGCAGCTCAGAAAAACTCTCTAGATACGCTTAGTATATTCTCTTGGTCTCGGTACTGCAGAAACTATATTGATCACTTCTATAAGCATAGAAAAATTATGCTCTGAGCAGCCGCAGCAGAGATAAGTACAGTAGAGGCCAAGAAACAGATGAAAATTAGAGGTAGGGCCATGAAAGAAGATCCCAAGGAGAGAGATGCGGGTGTGCAAGTGCCAGCGGGTGGGGTTAATGGTAAGACAACTTGGACGCTAGGTTTGAGTGAAAAAAACAGAGCAAATGAGAGCAAGAGCAAGGTGACAAACTAAAAATGGTAACCGCAAATCACATGTCCATATTAAAAGAATTGAACTCCATTAAGAAGGATAATGGACATACATATAACACAACCCTTGTAACATGTCATAATTTTCATATTCTACTTTGCTTTGGAGCATGTCATAATTTAGTATTCTAATAATTCTCATATTCTACTTTGTTTAAAATATGAGGACTTATGATTATTTATGGAAAAGTAAAGGGTACCTAACTAACTTTTGTACAATATGTAATAATTTTCATATTCTACTTTGTTTAAAAGTTCACACTATGTCATAATTTTTAGTAAAAGGAGCTAATTTAGGAGTTGAAAATCTCTTTAATATTTAATTTCTTAAAAACTAATAAATGTGAAAAAATAAATACACAAAGTTATAATTCTCATATTCTACTTTGTTTAAAAGATGATGGAATATTTAACTTTGAAAAATAAGTTTAGTATAAATTGTGTGCTTTGGAAAAAAAAAAAATTGTTGATTAAAACTTTTAAATTTATTTGTTTAAAAGATGATGGAATATTTAACTTTGAAAAATAAGCTTAGTGTAAATTGTGTGCTTTGAAAAAAAAATAAAAATTGATGATTAAAACTTCTAAATCTATTTGTGTAAGATAAATAAATTATCTATATTCTATCACTAGCATATATGTCTCCAACTTGGGGTTTCATTGTAATACTCTATGGTATCATTATGTGGATGTTGGATGGCATGTTTATTGGTTTACAAATAGTTTCAATCTCAACTAATACTTAATGTTGTGGTGTGGTTACTTGAAAGGAATCTAAATGTTTATATCCTTTTTTATTTTTTTATTGATATTTTTTTTATTTTAAGAAATTTGAAAAAAATGGAATTTAGAAAATATTTTCATAAAAAATAAATTAAAAATGATAAATCTTTTTAATAAAATTATAAAAAAAATGTAAATTATTTTCCATAGAGTAATTACAAGAGTTTGGATTGAAAATACATATATAGACATCATTAATTAAAAAACTTACTAAATAAAGAAATTAATGAGGTCAAGAGTTCAATTTTAAAAAACTTGCATAAATAAAGTGAAATCCATTGTAAGAAAACCAATGAAGAACAACTACATCATTATGAGAGACTTTTGGATACATGTCCAAAAAGAGAATTGGTTTAAATTGCAAATAAAATATCAATCCAACTACATCATTTCAAATTAAAAATATTGAAATATGACTCTTTGCAATACTAAGAAAAATATAAATATGCAAGGGCCAACAAAGTAATTGATACATATTTATAAATTATCAAAGAAACACTAAACTTATAAGTGTAGTATATGTGAAAAAACACATTTTAACAAATACATGATTGACATTAACATCGTATCCATATTTTCTACACCTACTATAATGGAGAAAGACATAAAAGTGCTTGCACACGAAGCACAAATAAGAAAACAATGTGACAATGTTGTCTCCAATAAAAAATTATGACACAACATTACTTGTATATGAAGTTGGCTCACTGAGTTTCTTTCGCACTGGCCATTGATTTGAATCATCATCATCATCATGATCATCATCATCATCATCGAAAATATGGTTGTTTTGAACAAGGACTAGTTCAGAGCATTGAAGCTTCTTTCATTGAAGTTCATCATGAAAAAGTTGAGTCTAAACTTGAAGCAATTATGCTTTGGCTTGTGAAGTTTGCAAATAAGTTATAACATATTGAAGATTTGTTTTGTCAATTGTGACGATGTTGTGGACGATAGAGAGTATTAGAGTGTGCAATAAGTCTAATAATTCATCAATTCGATCCATTTAAAAGATGACTTAGACCTCAAAGGGTTTCTTGCAACTCCACCCTTTAACAACCGAACTCTACAATTCAACCTCAGAAAATGAGGGGTGTCATCTTCTATCGAAAATTCACCCGTTTATAGTGTAATTCAATTTGATTTAAAAAAAACACATGTAAACTTACAAAAAAAACTATTTGCAAGTTCTTGATTCTGGAGTTGAATTGATCTTCAAGGTTGATCTCCAACAACATAAATTCGGTTATGTTGTTCGGGAACGAACCTTAAGAAGAAGACCTCATTTGTCACAATAGTTGGAGAAATACAACTAATGTCATTAACACTTTTCATACCTAGATACACACATGGAAGGTTAGAAATTACTTGTATAAAGAGAAGGAAGATCAAATATTACCTCAATTAATTAATGTTTTTATGGCATAATGTGACTACTTAGAGACGAGTTGTATATATGGTGCCATGTGGTAAAGTTGCCACAAAGTTCTCTAAACATACAAGCAAGTGTTATTGCGCAATACACATATGGAACCATTTCCATCGAGAACTTGCCTGAAAAATGTGCAAACATAAATTTATCCAAGTAATACAGACTTTTCCACCTTAATGGCCTACCTAGTTTGGCCTATTATTATAATATCTAATCTTTTTAGGAGGCATATGAATCAACAGTTGTCGAATACCTACACTGTGAGTAAAGTGCACATAGTTGATTAGTTGCAAGTGTTGATGGTTCACTATCAAGGTAACCAGTTGAGAGGAAATTTCCAGGATGGTCGTGTGCCAATGAAAGTGCAGATCACATTGTATATCAACTCGAGTTGATGTGACCACACTAGACTCTCATGTGAATGTGATCCAGAAATGAAACTCTAGAAATATGTGTGGCAATTACACATAAAGATGAAGAGGGTGTAACCAAGGAGTTTATTGTTATAGAAAAGGGCGTAACTCCAGTAGAAGGTCGAGTCTCCCTGATATCTCTCAAAGATGCTAGAATATCCTTTTCCACGAGATGTTGTTCATGACCGCTCACAGGGAGACGATGGTCGCGTAGTGGAGATACTTGTAGCGAATATTTCCGGCAATTTTTACCAATGCAACAAAAGCTGGAGATGGGTATAGAAATACACTGATATCTCAATGCTACATAGAATTTTGCGTTGAAATGTGACACCCAACTGTGGATCTGGACGAACTAGATAGGAAAAAAGGGGTTTCAACCCCAACAGAAACTGATCAAATCAATAGAATCCTTCCACAATGTAAATGACGAGCCGTTTCAAAGTGTCATTTCACGAGTCTCCATGTCAGAAAATCTAATGGATGGTGGCAATGCAGAAACCCTAGTAGACAAAGGGATAGATACTAATGTAGGCGGGACTAGCCAGATCAGAGTGGTAGAAGAATACCTCAAATATGACACCAAAGGAGGAATTTTCTGCATGCGAGAATGAGAATTCCCAAAGGAATAAACGAGACAGACATTTCTATACGTGGAAAATTGAACTATGGACAACTACATAGGTTAATTCAGGCCCTATGAACTGTAGACGCTTTGAAAACATTATTAGAATACAGACCAATGGATATCAACATGATATTCATTTTATATTAATACCACACAGGTATAAATACATTATCTATGACTTTTAAATTTATCTTCCAAAAGTGTCTTGGACTCTCAATAATAATTTATATTCAAATGGTTTTTCATATTCCTTATTAAGTAAATAATATCATAACTTTAATAGATTAGGTTTCCAATAAATTTAAAGCATTATATATCAAATCTCAAATTGTTTATTGATTTTCATGCAAAAAATGTAATACTTAATTGGAAATCATTGTTATTTCACCTAACTACTTTAAAATTAAAAAACATGATAAAATAATTAATTGCAATACAATGTGAAGATATCTTTGCTCTCCTATGCTCTTGTCAAACATTGAAATATCTTTGAAACCCATTATTTCATGCACATAATCAATTACCACTAAGATGCAACCACACACAAATATAAAGAGAGCAGGGCAGGGCATTATTGAAGAAAACACAGATTCAAACATTGAAATATCTTTGAAACCCATTATTTCATGCATATAATCAATTACCACTAAGATGCAACCACACACAAATATAAAGAGGGTAGGGCAGGGCATTATTGAAGAAAACACAGATTCAAAGATCAGTAAGCATCTTCTGACTCGTTTCCACCACTAACGTAAGTTTGGAGCTTTGAAAACCTTGCTTTTGCATAATAACAAATTATTTTAAGACTTGACATATTACTTCTTTCTTAATAATAAAGACGAAAACGTGCTCTTATGAATTTGTAGATAGATATATATCTTTGAATTCAAGCCTGCAAAGTGCAGAGTGACGTGTTTGTGAAAATTCAAATTCACCATCATACAAAAACCAGTCAAAAATATAAACTCGAATACCAGAAATATAAACTCAAATTGCAAATTTATAAGAAATATAAAAATTCAAATTGTAAATTTAAATTTTGATTATTATCCATAAACATGTTTATGATACTTCAACCACTAACATTATAACTAAGAATAATCAAATGAATCTTATTTTTTTATAATATAAGTTATATTTTAAAAATCTTTAAAAATATTTTTGTTTAATATGAAATTAACTAAAGATGAACTTCATATTTTCTTGTTAGACTCCCCTCTTATATAATTTTTTGAATTTTTTTGAATGTATACATCTCATCATCGTAATAATTTTTTTTGAATGACCTTATATATATATATATATATATATAAGGTCATTATAAAAAAAATAAAAAAAATTAATATAATATAAAAGGTCATTATAAAAAAAAAAAATAATAATTTAAACTTGTAACCTTATATATCTATTACAATAAAATACAAAAGAATAATCTAATATAAAAAAAAATATAAATGTATACATCTTATCATCATAATAATAATAAATTTTTTTGAAGGGTTCTTAAATATAAATATATATATTACAATAAAGTGCAAGAAAAATAATCTAATATAATATTTTAAAAATTAAAAAATAAATCAAATAAATAAAATGTATTTTTATAAATCAAAATACAAAAAATTATAATAAAAAAATTCTGTAAAAATGTATATAAGAAATTAACCCAAATCTCAGCTATATTAAAATTGTTTCACACTTCTTTGATTTAGTAAAATCAAAATATAAAATTTATGATAAAAAAATTGTATAAAAAATTAACATAAAGCTCAGCGATATTATAATTGTTTGACACTTTTTTGATTTAGCAAAAACAATGTTGAAGTACTTTTCTGATTTAGCAATAATCAATGCTATAGTATACTGCGAATTGCAGTTGCATTGACTTGATTACTATTCAATCGCCCGTTAGGAAATGTTAGGGGATACATTCTATCTCCCAATCACTATCAGTCTGTTTTTTTTTTTTCAAATTACATGCTTCATCGAAGCTTTGAATTATTGAAATTGTAGGTTTAAGTTGTTAACAGTTTGATAGAAATTATTAGAATAGTAGATTTAAGTTGTTAACAATTTGATAAAAATTATTGAAATTATAGATTTAAGTTGTTAAAAAATTTGATTTATTAAATTTATATAATTTAAATATTATAAAAAAAATTAAAACATGTTGAACTGTTTTCCTATCGAAGAATAATACACTATAAGTTGAACCGTTGAAAATCAGCCATCTCCAGTTTTGAAAAACGAGAAAGAAGAATAGTACACTTGTTGAAATTTCATTGGATAAGAGGCCATCATAAATAAGAGTTGGTATAATGTATATGTTCATTCATTCTTACTTTGCGTTCAGACAAATTGCGACTATTATTATATATTTGTCCTCCAATTCGCGGCCACCTCATATTATTTTTCCTGCCGTAAGCAAGTGTGGTTTTGCCAATCTCGGCTAGAAAAGCAAGGCATTTTGCAAGCTCTCATTTTCAATTTCAAGTACATTTTATATATATATATATATGTGCAGCTAAATCTTGATTTAAAGTTAAAAGATCTATACACTGAAATAAATTAATGTTTAAATGAATTTAGATAAATTAATTATTTGAATTTTAGATTTGAGTAATTGAATCTATATAATTTTAGTGTCAAAAATACATTCATAAATACAATTTAAATGATAGAAAATAATGATTTCATCAAAATCTTTCCATTAATTCTTATAAAAAGTTTAAAAAATAAAATATTTAAACACTACCATGTACTCTTCCAATGATTCAACTTAGTGTACTATTATTTCATTCCAAAACGGCTAAACATGAAAATTCCCTTCATTTGCATGGAATATTCAAAGAGTAAGTTTCTAAAGATATCTAACTTCAGCATTTATTCGTATTATTCATTCCCCTAAATTCAATGCCCCCATTGAATTTTGGGGGAAAGATACTATTTTGGAATTTGGATGGCCCCATTATGAGTTGTCTTAATATGTCAACTTCCACTCTCCCCTTTAGTGAATAATTAGTTGGTCAACCTCCACGCTCCCCTCTATTGAATATTTAGTTGGTCTCTGTGACCAATTACTTGGCATGCTTTAAATTTGTCTTCCGTTTCGGACTCTAATTACGTAGTCAATATACTGTTCAAAGAATCAAAGAATCTCAATATATTGAACGAACTTATTTTATTTTTCTTTTTCAATGAACTTTTGAGAAGGTGGTCACTATTCAGTGTACGCATCTAGATATTTCGGAAAATGACGTTGACTGGATTTTGGCGTACGAAGTTGAAGTCTACCGACTATTCGCCGCCATTAGTTCCGTGAAATAAGTAAATCTTCAAAACAATTAAAAATCTAGGCAATGGAAAATCTAATCCGACATTCCATCATCACATAATATGGAGATGTTTTCAATTAGGAAATGTGTTTGCAACATTTAAATCCAATAGTAACCATGCCACAGCTTTAATGTTGAATTCAAAACAAATTTGTTTAGTTCGAACCTAGTTTTAACTTTAAACCAATTTTACTAGACTCGGAGCTCAGGAATGCTAGATGGATATTCTATTAACAACATATTACGACATAAAAGAGAAGAGCCAAACAAGAAAATGATATTTTTTTAAGGGTAGTTTCGTATCAAACAAGAGCATTTTGAAAGATATGTTTTTAGGATATAATTTATCTTGTAAAAGAGCAACTGGATATAGGCTAGTGTCGGTAGCTGGAGTACCATAGCTGCAGCTATCTATGGGTGCAAACTAAACTTATGATTTTTTATATATCTTTTATATTTTTTGCAAATTTTTTTGTGGTGAATTTGAATTTTCATAAACATTTCAAAAAACATCAAATTTAAAAGAAATTCCACTATTTCATCATTCAAAACCGGTTGGTTGATTGTTACATTTAAAATCTATAAGAACAAGTGTTTTTCTATTTTGAAATTCAATAACAAAAGTAGTGTGCAACCCCTTCTAATAATTTGATCTTATGGAAAAACAAAGTTTTCTAAGGTGTATTAGTAGTAGCTACAAGTGTTTCTCTAGTGAGATGATGGTTTCTCATGGTTCTTTATCATTAACTTTATGTTTTTTTTAATAATATCCTCTTTAAGTTAGTGTGTTTTCTTAGAATGTATGACATAAATGGTTTCAAAGATATTTAATTTTTAAGAAAGTCACAAACAATGTAGTATGACCAAGTTGTCACCACATTGTAAAAACTATATGTAATTATTGTAAAAACTATATGTATGAAAACATCTTTACAACTTAAAACTTGGCATATAATACTTTAAATGGATTTAAAAAAACATTTAAAAGACCTATTGGAAATGTTTTAAGTGTTTTTTTTTTTTAGGGAAATACAATTGTTTGAGATATCTCAATCTTACATTTGTTCAAATGATGTTTTTGAATACATAAATCAATTCAGCTAAATATCAATTTTAAATTAAACTCAAATAAAAATTTTGAATAAATAAATCAATTCAATGTCCTCACAAAACCCCATGAAACCTTGAATATGTGATCTCAATCGCTAAATTATTTTTCTCAAATTCTTTTAAACAAAACTCATCAAAAAACATACCCAAAAAAATTAAATAATATAATATGTGTTGCAAAATTATTTTTACTATGAAAATATTCACATTATACTATTTTATAGTAGGAGAACTATTTAATAATGTTATCATAACATTGCATCATAAATAAACCCTTAAACTTTCATTTCCTCGTAAAACTCGTTGAAAAATGTCCCATTTCCTTGTAAAACTTGTTGAAAAATGCCCAATTACTTAAATATTGTAGAGAATGCAATTTGTATAACCATACACTACTATTTCATATATGGATTCGAGTTCCATGTTGTTATTAAAAAGATTAAATGGTTCAGTGTTGTTATTATTAATAGGTCAATTATTAATATTTTATTGAAAATTAATTTCCATATTTTACTTGTTTAGATTATTATTAATATTTTATTGAAAATTGATTTCCATATATTATTTGACTTAGGTTATCATAAATATTTTATTGGAAATTGATTTCCATTTATTAGTGAAGGAAACCCCTTGATATTTGTAACATTATGTTGCATAATGCATTACCATTTCATATATGGATTCGAGTTCCGTGTTGTTATTAAAAGGACCAAAAGATTCTTGAAAAGATCAAAAGGTTATATGTTGTTTTTTTTTTTTTTAACAAGATCGGTTATGGAGATTTTATTTAGAGAGCAGCAGAGGGGGCTGCCAACCCTTACA
>CBVK0101736397.1:0-13136 GCA_900067695.1 Picea abies | reverse complement strand
ATATATAACATGTCAAAATCAACCAATTAAATTTAATGCTTCAAATCTCACCTTAATATGTCCCATCTTTGGGTAGATGACATTTTTTAATTTACACATCAAGCTAGATGGCATTTTGTCAATTTACACAATGAGGGATAAGAACGTGTCATGGTCCACACGACACTACTTAATCACTATGCATATTCGATGTACTTTAAAAGGACAAAAACTTAGGAAAATATTTTGAACCTAGAATAAATACAAGTTAATTATCCATGTAACTCTTATCATAGCTTAAAACATGACCACATTTTTAAACATGTGATATTTTCCACATATCTTAAAATAATATATTTTTTAATATATAATATTTTTCAATTACTTAAACATAAGCAAGGAAGTAAACATGTAAGCCACAAGATCTATGGCAATTACTCCATTTTAAAAAAGTAAATTACAGAATATGCAACTCTCTTTTCAAAGTTCTTACTTGAGTACAGCTAGATCAAGTAGAGCTTTCTGGAGATTGATTCCTTTGACCATAAGGATAAAAAGAAAGAAAATGTTATTTTTTCTTTACCATTTTGCCCAAAGATGTGAGAAGTCATCCAGCCTTAGCAACCGACATATTTCTTAGGCCAAATTTAATGTTTAGTGCACATTGAATGTGATGCTGCTCCAATACAAAAGATTGGTCACTAAAGGGGGCAAAGTTAACTAAATGTTTAGTGTATATTGAATGCGATGCTCCAATACAAAAGATTGATGAGTAAAGGGGCAAACTTAACTTAACAGCATTTGCGCCCAATAAGTATAACAACTAGTCAAAGGCATTTAACAATTATACCTTTCCTTCTTAACAGAAGGAATACTACGCAAATTGTGAAAGCAAAATAGATAGCTATGGGGATCGCTTTCAAAAGTAGTTGTGCAAATGTTGACCTTAAAGCTAAGACAGTAGATTCAAACTATTTAAAATAAGATAAGATAAAACAAAATAGTTTGTAAAACTATGTAATCAAAATGAGTTGTTTATGGATAAGTTTTAAAGTTGATTTTATCCCATAAATACTTTTTATGTAGAACATAGATTTCTCTATCATGAAAAGAAGGAAATTCTTCATGTCACAAGATAGACAGGAAATTCTTCATGTCACAACAGGAACAGTGATAAAAATTGAAAAGAAAAATGATTTAACCACCAATGACAAATAACAATAGTGTGATAGTGTCCTCAAAGAAAAGCTCAGATTTGAGAGGACCTGGTTGTTTAAACCTTGGGCGAGAGTTGTGTTTGAAAGGTTTCTGTTTGATTTATATAAAAAATGAAAAACATGGTCAAAAGAGAAATGATCACCGCAGCCTCTGGTCCATTCAATGTGTGAAATCTTGAAGAACACTCAACCTTGAGGATAAGCAGAGAAGCACGTGGAAGCAACTAATTCAACCCTGCTCCCACTGACCCAAATTGGGAGACACATCAACGGAATCCCGAGGCCGTTGAAAAAAAATGTGAAGCGGAGTAATGACTTCAGAATTACTTTTAAGTGGTGAATGGATTCACAAGTCATACATGCACCATCGAGCAATGAATTCACAGGATTTTTTTTCTATTTTCAAAAATCTGCATATATTTCAGAGCATAATACCAACTATTACAATCCCAAAGCCCAGCCCATCGTGCGTGGCAACAATTCTTCTTTTCAAAAAATAGCTATTGTCAAAAAAAAAAATCTATTATCTACTCCGTATCCGCCATCACGTGCTGCTGTTAGTGGTAGTACGTAGCTAACTTTGCATGTCCTTAATCTTAATACATGCACTGATGGCGTCCCTAATGATATCTTGAGTAGCAAGGAAGCCAGCTGCTGAGCTGAGGATTAATGATTTTCTTTCTCTACCACAGGTACAATCCCTCAAGACTGCATTCACACTTGGCTACTTGTTTCATGGAAGCAGACACTTGTGTTGTTCTTTCACTGAAAAATATATCTTGCCTTATTGTTACTAGCTCACACCGGGGGTTGACCTAGATTGGTTTTTCAAGGAGTTACTGGTTTTGTCTATATGGCTTCTGCTACTCTGAGCTTCTGAGCTCCTGTAAATTTCTATTGACTCGGAGTATTGATGGTACAATATTTCATATGGATAAGACCAAATATAGGAAAATTACACAGCAACCCTATACCACTCTATGTGAGGCTATGTTATGGATTCTCCAAGTTTCTCAACCAAACCCCTCAAAAATAGTAGTGATCATACACTTGTTAGTGTGCAAACTAATGAGCCCTAAAGTCCTAATAACATTGATAAAGTCCCATAATTCGAATCTGCCCACACCACTATATTCATCCTTACCGAGTTTCAGTGAAGTGGATTTGATCACTTATTCTCATGTCTTCACCGTTACTATTGAGTCAGAAATTCCTTGCACTTTGAAGTACAAGGTGCATAGTCATCCATAGATGCAAATTTTAAAATCCCAAGATTCGTAGATTCAATGGATCAGAGATCCACAGGAACTGTACAATACTTACAAAATGAATACACAAAATCTTAAACTCTGTAACTCATCAAGTAAATTAGATGCAGCATAACATTTTTTTGCCTTAATACATATAACAAGCAAAGCTAGGCTATGCTCTCCAGTCAAACACATTGATCGTAAACTCAATTGTTGGTAGAAAATTGTACAAGATTTCGTGCGTGATGAACTTATAAAAGTCATCACTAAACGATTTGTCTACAGAAATTCAGGTCTTCTCCAGTATTAATATTATTGTGGAGTAAGCATTCGTCATCATCCGATTTACCAACATCTGAGTGTTGCTCAGAAGAATAGTTATATTGTATTAGTCCTTGGACTAATTTTTCGATGTGAGCATCTGGTTTCTCGTCGATCTCACTCAACTTCTGACGCCTCATCTCAATGACTTTCCTGTGGGAGTTTGAATGTTGGTTGCCTACAAAGGTAGGACTTGCAGCAGGTCTGTACTCTGGCAGCAGCCTACCGGACTTGAACCTCACACCGCAGGCGTTGCAGAGTGTTTTGGGACCTTCAGGACCTGCCCTCCACTGTGGGGTCTTTTGGGTTGCACAATGACTGCATTTTCTGACTTGTATGCCAGGATGATCCACCTGCACTGCACCTTTCTTCTTCGATGTAACGTGGCTCGTCTTGGTCTTGCTAAGTTTATTTGTATTTGTAAATAGAGACTCTGCTCCACCGGCTTGTTCAGATGATTCTGAAGAAGTAGAGCCATTCTGATATGGCTCGTCTTGGTCTTGCTAAGTTTATTTGTATTTGTAAATAGAGACTCTGCTCCACCGGCTTGTTCAGATGATTCTGAAGAAGTAGAGCCATTCTGATATACTATGCTTGCAGAGGAACTTGGAGAATTCAGTATGCGAGAAACCCAATTACAAACAGGTGCCCTTGACCTTTTGCTTCGAGCTCGGCTAGGCACGCGCAATATTTCTAAAATACAGCTAGATGAGCCCTTACCAGAGTCATGAACATGATGAGTTATCTCTGTAGGCACGTTACCAGTGGAGAAGGAGTCCTCCACAAAGTTCGAAAGCCATTCCAGCTCTGCCAAATCATCACACTGTGAAACGACAACAGAGATTAACTTAATAGGCAACTCATTTTCTAAACGATGCGGGAATGGAAATAGACAGACGGTAAGATTGTTATTTGATTTTTCACCTTAGGGTTGCTCATGGAAAACTAAATAACAAAAATGGAAGTACTCCATCGAATGGGGTAGAAGAGGAAGCAGCATGACTCACTGAAACACAAAGGTCTCCCGGAGAATTGTGAGCCTTAATATCTGTGCTCACAGCATTTGAAATGTGGGAACTTCTTCTGTTATCCAGCAAGGAATCATTGTTGCAACTTAGCATAGTTCCTGCCATCTTGGCGGTGTCTGTTACAGTGGAGGAATCAGCTCCGTTGGCATCACTGCATTTCTCTCCAATTGGTGCTGCAATTTCTTCGTTGGAGAAATCGAGCAGATCATCGATTAGAAGAAAGT
The DNA here is from genome assembly GCA_900067695.1 of Picea abies. Classification (NCBI taxonomy): domain Eukaryota; kingdom Viridiplantae; phylum Streptophyta; class Pinopsida; order Pinales; family Pinaceae; genus Picea; species Picea abies. Next base: position 9,117 of record CBVK0101736397.1, on the reverse strand, counting down.
CCGATATTCCTCCTATGATTCCAGCTTCTGCCTCTGTCATTTTCCAGGTTTTCCTTCCTTCTAGACATGAAGGTCCGTAGCTTGTGTCCATTTGAAGATTTGGGCTTTCCATCTCCAATATATACTACTCAACTGCTACTCGTGTTGATAACTTCGATGATTCAGATATCTGTAAACAAACAACGAAAAAAGAGCACTGTGAGCAATATTCGAAACAGCGGAAATGTGAAAGAATATAAAAGCTGCATGGTATTAATCATTCAAATGGGTTTTAGGGTAGGGATGCAGGCAAAGTCTTTGTAGCCACAGATATCAACTCAATGAAACTGTCATAAAGTGGATTAAAATTGGCAATGTATTTGAATTTTAGCTTGTAGAGTAGAGTAGCAATTACTAAACATAGTAGCCAAGCCTGCTGGATTGGATGTGCAATCATGAAACGAGCTTCAAGATTGTTATGAAGGGTAGCCAAAAGATTGGCCTTTGGGCATGAACAAGAAATACTGAAATGAGTATAAGTGTATGAATGTTACAAGGGGCAACTCCTGATTCAGAGGGCATTCAGAGATGGCACAGGTTGTATTGAGAGATCAAGCAACTCTGCTGGCCAGAAGAGATAGATACATTCATCAATTGCTTTGAAGAACATGTTATTCTTAAGTAAACAAAATGGACTTACAAGCTGGTTGAAGTGGGGCTCCTTTGACCCCTGTAATATGGGTAATTCAATGAAGTATGACTTGGGGTTAAAGTGAAAAACTTGAAGACCGAAGGAGAAGCAGCTTTGACAGGCCCAAGCCAAAAACCTTTTTAAAAATATCAAAGGCCTGGAGCTAGCTGAGGTGAGAATCAGAGCTCAACGTGCCTAAAGTGGTTCCTCAGGGTGAAGAGGCCTGAGAAGGAATCTCATGCAGACATGTGAGCAATTAACTAATCCGCCTCCTCCATACATATATATTTATTTAAGGAGAGTAGAATAGGAGGGTTGAGTAAAGATTGAGATAGGGGTCAGAGGCAATGGGACAAAAGCAAAGTTCAAAGGTCAGGAGGTTCTCTGATTCTCCTGCAATCACGTGCTTATAATATATATTAGCATCCCATGCCAAACAGCAACAAATACAACACCCTGCCAAACTTCGAGTGCACAACAAGCAGTAGGTTGGACAGGTGGGGGTACACATGGAATAGCAAAAAGACACCACAAGAAAGAGGAAGAGATAGAAGAAGAATCATGAGCATCAGCATCATCTTCATCTCCCACTGCGTCTATGTCTATTTCTCTGTCATCACAGGAGAAGCATAATGCATTGGTTGCTTACATCCGTGAACTCTTTCTTTTTTCAAGTCTGCAGGTCCTCTTTTCAGTTATTTGGGTCGCCGCCCACCAGGCAATCAAAGGAACATTATCCAAGTCACCATATTCAGACTCTGGCCATGAGTATGAAGTACTTCACCACAACAAATTCATCGCCCAAAATCCCTACTGTCCAAGAGGATTCAGTGGATTCAAGTGTACCCAGAAACCCACCGCCAAAAAAGCATTATTACCCACATTTCACAACACACAAAACAACAAGAAGCAACACCAGCATCGCCACATGACCGACAGAGCCCACCGCACCCACACCACCTCCATCACTGCCCCGTAAGAATGATAATAATACAATACTCATTGTGACAACGATAACGCTGTTAAAAACAACGATCTACTATCTGAATGTAGGGTTTTAGTTGTCCATTCCTTGGTCCCCACCAAGGGTTTCACTGTTAAGTGAACGTTAAACACCGTGCAACTTCCACGGATCCGAAGGTACGTCGTTTGCATCTAAAGCCGAGGCCTTATCTCTTATTCATATAACGGTTCCCCTTCTCGTCTCCGTTGTCTCCGTTAGGGACGTGTTGTGTAGGGTGGGTAGGAAACAACACTGTAGAATTGCTTACATCCCTCACAATCTTCGCTACTTTGGTTGTGAGGGATGAGATTGTAATTTGAACAATTCAAATTGTTCATAAATTTTTTAAATTGTAAATTGGAGATGATAAGTCAAAATTTAATAAACCAAAAAAAAGGCTCAGATTGCATTTTGAGCAATTCAGTTCAATTCAAATTGTTCACAAACCTCTTAAATTGCAAATTGAAGAGGGCAAGATAAAAGATTTGTATGTCTAATTCAGAGCAAAAACCTGTCAAAGACACCACTAAAGTTGAGTATTGGTCACACCATTACCACTAAAGTTGAGTATTTGTCACACCATTAAAGTTGAGTATTTGTCAAGTGAGTATACTTTGTTTGCATGGCCTTTATGTAGGTGTGTGGATGAAGCAATAGTAGGATATCCTATCGATCTTCCCTTATTTTTATGGGGGATGGCCTTTTGTGGGTGTGTGAATGAAACAATAGTAGTATATATCTATGGCCCATGGGTCTTTTCCTACTTCTATAGGGGATGTGTGTTCAAGGTTGATTGGTTATAGTGTGAGTATGCTTGTTTGCTTGCCCTTTGAGTGGATATGTGTAGTGGTCTTCCCTTCCTTTTTTAGGGGATGTGTGTGTGGCAAAAACCTACCATAAAAATTATCAAAATTGATTGGTTATGAGGTGAGTATGCATACTTTCTTGGCCTTTGTGTGGGTATGTGGGGCAAAACCCTACAAGAAAAACCATTAGGGTCCACTGGATGTAGGTTGAATATGGGTGAATATGTGTGTTTGTTTGGGAGACAATATCCTCTCCCCGTCCACAAGGGAGGGATGTGTATGTGAAACAACAATGGAGATTCTCATCTCATGAGATATGTCTATCAATCTTTATCTAATAGCTCCTCCTCCTTCTCTAAGGAACATGTTGTGTGGACATGTGGTTTCAAACAAGAATACAACTATTTTGTGATATCTTAGAATTACTTTTACTATAAAAAAAATCATTCTAGATTGCACAAAATTTAGATATAGTGAAACTCTAATCAATAGTAAAATATTTACCAAATCTTATATCAAAATTACAATTTAAAAAAATATATATTATTAATCAATTTTTCACAATATTAATTTAAAATAAGAAAATATATTTTAACGCATATTTTTCACTCCTTAACCTTCTCCCGGCGGGACCATTAAGAAGCGCGAAATTTAGATTCCAAAGTGTTTTAAGCTCTGATTACAGCGAGAAAAACATCGTGAATTCCGTGGGAATGATTTGTCATTTACCTCTGTAAAGCGTATATTATAATTAAAAACATATTATTTATTAATATATATCTGTAAAACTGTGAAGCCAAGGGCATGTGAGCTGTCTGAGTTGACTGGGCGGCCCCAGTCGGGTGTAGCTAAAAGCAAATGGGTGGACGTTAAATGTTGCCGGGCGTCTCCGCCATTAATGACTCTGTTTTTTTTCCTTTTCCTTTTCTGTTACCACACCGCCCTTCATCACTGCGTAACAGTCCAATCGAACATGATTCCCGTATTCAATTCCCATCCCAATTCAATCAACGAATTCCTTAAATTACTCCAATCCCCACCCTGTCTCTGAATTCCGCAGTTAAAGCATATACACACAGAAACGCAGAGAGCAAGTCAATACACACATTTTATATCTATATAAATCTGTGGGATTTGTGAGCGGCCATGTGCGACGTGAAAATGAGGCAGCCGTTGTTCCCATTGGGCCTGCAGTGAATCTGCAGCCTTTGTCAGCCCATCCATGTGACTCGCCGTTTACCGCGGGTTAAGCCGGCTCCCCCGTTTCCAATACACAATACATTAATCCCCGGTTAACGTCGTGACCCGGACGTTCCGACGACTTTTCCCAAACCGCCAAACTCAGTCTCAAAACCGCTTGTTACAACCCAAGCGGTTTCTGTCGGCAGAATTGTTTTTGAAAAACAATTACCGCCCACATGTCATGTCATAGATGATGATGATGGACATGGCCGTCACGGCACGGGAGCATGGCATGTGCATCTGCATGCGGCGATGGCCATGCTCACGAGTTGCGCACTGGCACCTCCCAGTGGCTGACAGCTGGCACTGCCATCATGTGCGTGTATCTAATGAACGTTTCTTTGTTTGGCCTTTTTCTTTTAATCTAATTAATAAAAACAAGCATTTCATATTTTGTTTATTATTATTAAATGGACTTTATCTGCTAACCTATTCCCACCTACTTCTCACACCAACTTCAAAAAACTTATCTGTTACCCCTCCCCTTCCTAACCTAACAACCCCAGCTCCATATCATTCAAGTAATTATGATTGTTAACGGAGTACAATCATGCGCCCAATGTTAGTACTCATCCTTTTCAAACATTAAGTGCCCATCCCTTTCACACTAGGCGTCTCGTGTAACTACTACGCCAAGCAATTGCCCTCCATTTAAATTTTAAATGTAACTTTAATGAAAACGACCACCCATATGACCTCTTGCTTCCATGAAAAGTCTCCTCCAAATATTTGCCTAGACACTAAAGTAGAAATTAGATAATGAGTTTATATAAATTAAGAATCATAGTTTTATTTGCCAAGACACTAAAGTAGAAATTAGATAATGAGTTTATATATATTGAGAATCATAGTTTTCCTAAGTTAAGACATATGGGAAAATCAAGATAAACAGATCAAACTTTTATGATTTGTTTTCTATGTTAAGAAAGTTTGCATGGCCAATTTTATATATCAATTTCTAAATACGCAAATATTATATAGAAAAATTGCCTTGGGTGCAAGAATTAGGTACTTGATTTTTTATTCAATTTATAATCAATTGTTATTATATGATTAAAATCCTCGTATCTAATATAAGTTATTAAGTCTTTGTAAATTATTAATATATCTCATATTTATAAATGCTTTAATTTTTTTTTATGTGAGAAGGGACTTTAATGTGGAGGTTGTCTTTTGGGACAGGGACAAAAGTTTGTGGATATATTTTTTAATTTTTAAATAACTGTTTTCATATAATATGTGGTACGTATGAAAAGAAGTTCTTAATAAATAATGTCCACATAACATAAAGGGAGTGGAACTTTTCATGTACATGCTTTTGTTACTAAAATCAACTAAGATATATGGTGAATTATAATTTTATAAGAAATTTCACTCGGTTTTGTGTTAGTTTTCTTTAGAATATTTGGATGGAGAATCGTTAAATGTAAAGTATAATGGAGTTTCTCGTTCTCTATGCTTTTTTAATTGTCAGTTTTTGTATTTCTTTAACTTTGAACTTTTAGTTCAATAAATATGTTATAGATAAGATTGGTTTGGTTTGGTTTGGTTTGGTTTTTAAAATATTTGGATGGAGGACCGCACAATGTCAACTACAATAAGATTTTCATTGTTTGTATTTTTTTAACTCTTAGTCTTTGCTAAGCATCTTATATATAAGATTGTGTTAAATATATAAGATGTTTATTATTTACATACATGTATCATGAAAAAAGAGAGGGAAGACAATCAAATACATATAATTGTTTTACAACTAATTAATCATTATCTTAGTAGGAGAGCAGAACACTTCAATTAATATAAGGATCAAGGTATGTAACAATCCCATTATAATCCCCAGTTTAATTAATGTTTAATGTATATACAATATGTGGCTACGGCCAAGTGATTAATATGCGAATTATATTTCTATGTTTTAATAATAAAATGTGATGTCAACTAAGGGGACATGGACAGAGATGGGGTTAAATTAATCCACAAAAGGGGGGATAGTCTAGGATAATGGTCAAGAGTGGTCCAAGGGAGAGTTACCCATGTATATTAATTCAACCCATTTTCCTAAAATTGTTATTGGTATATGAACCTTTTAATTTCTAATTGAGTGTGCCAATCATTGAATGTATGTAAGAGGGTGGGTGTGAGAAGTCACATCCCATAGTTATTGGAAGCATGGGGGCCTGAGTACAATCAACTTGGGGAAGTGTGTGATTCAAGCAAGCAATCCAAAAGAGAGGAAATTAATATAGGTAACTACAGTAGTTTTACACATTTAGTTGTTGTGGATGAACAAGGAAGTAGAGAGGAAAAAGAGAGCTTGGAGCTTGAACAACCATGGAGGGAAAATTCTAGAGCAAGCTAGAGCATATTGGAGTATAATTGGAGCTAAACATTGAAGAGTCGGGTTGTCAAGCCTGAAGAGTGAACTCGTGTGTGAGTTGCACTTAAACAACAAGTGTTTGTTGTGATTTTTTGGTAGTTTTACTAGCAACAAGTTCCCTGAAGTTTCTCAGCTAAGAGATTCCTAGTTACCTTTGCCAAAGAGACCCTGATAAATGCATGCAATGCTCGAGGGACTAAGATCAATGAAGGGGTACATTCCTTGGGTTGGGCAGGTCGAGGGGAAGAAAGTTGGTGGAAAATCAGGATAGTTATAGGAGAATATCAGGGGGTTTGTGAGTTTTATGAGTTGTGGGTGGATAGTGAGAGACCAGCCTCTTTTGTGGATTACTAGCCTCAACTCGGAGGTGACTTGTTGTTGAGATTTGGAACAGTAAGTCTATGGTTGGGTGGAACGTCCATCTCAAGTAGTTGCTTGTACAATTGTTTATAAAAGATAAGTGTTTTATATTGCTTATGTTGTATTATGAGCTTATTTGATGTGCATGAACTCTGTGTATTTGGGAATGATTTATATGTTATTGAAATGAGTTGTTAGTTGCATTTCATATCTATTTTATCATGTTGTAGTATGTAATTAATTATAACAGACAATAGCTAAATCTGATTTTAATTCATAGCTGAAAGCTACACAAAATTAATTTAGTTAACTATAAATTTTTGCTTTATGAGTAATCTGCACAATAATGTTCCAAAACTAAGTGAGGAGACATTACAATATAAATTGGAATTTATATGTTACCACAAACTAGAACTAACAACAAATGCAAAATAACACACAAGAGAATGTAAGATAACACACAATAAACCTTTTTTCAAAAAAATACCTTAAACAAGCAATAACTTATCTCAAAATAATCTTTCAAAATGATTACTACTTTAACATTCTTTATTTCAAAAAAAAATACCTTAAACAAAAATAACTTATCTCAAAATAACCTTTCAAAATGGTGACTACTTTAACATTCACTTTCAAAATGGTGACTACATTAGCATATACCTTAAACAGCATATACCTTAAACAAAAGATAACTTATGTGAAAATAACCTATACACTTAGAATTGTTTAACTTATGTGAAAATAACCTATACACTTAGAATTGTTTATACTATATAAAAACCTTTAGCCCAATCCACTTTTGCCCAAACCTATCTTATCTTCTCTTTATTTATATATAGGTTTCACCCCACCCACTTTTTCCCAAGCCTATCCACTTTTTCCCTTATTGACAAAATAGCTAAAATTTAAACATCAAAACAATCCTCACGCCCCCCCCCAAAATGCTCAAAAACCTCTTCAATAACGTGGAAGAGAAATTTGACCCCTCTAACACCAATGTGTTTACAAAATCTCATATAATCGTCAAAGAAGTCATTCCATAAACATTAGATTAGTAAATTATATTATTGACACCGATCCAAATCAAGCCTCTAGATTTATCATTGTCGGATATTCCAATTATAATAAACATCATATTTACCTTGTTCAAAGTAAAAAAAAAAATTGACCAAAATGCAATATTACTATGCTTGAATTATTAGAAGAGTAGTGGATATTGAAAAAACTTAACAACATCAATCGTAAAGATAGTCATAAACTCAAATAAATGTAGAAACCTATCATAATCACCTTGCGTTTATAAGAAACGATACTCATCATTAAGCACATAATCACATACTCATTATTAAGAACACAATCATATTAATCATATTAAAGTGAGAACATATAAATTAATAACGTTCACAATACATGTAATTCATATACAATGGTTAAGAACGTGTGTTTTTCTTAAAAGATCACAAGTTCAAGTCCAGAAAAAATAGGATATATATACCTCCATAAACTTTAACAATCAAATCTCTAAAAAAAATCTCATACACCATTTTAATATCTAACTTAACAATAACCTTAAAATTAAATTATTATTATTATTATTATTACAATAAAATAATATACACAAAAATATACAAATAAATTAATCTCTACATAACTCTCTCCATGCTTAACAATATTTATCCTCATCTCTCAAGAGACTTCATATATTCCATTTTTTTTACCACTCACTTTTCTTTGTGTCCTTAAAGTCTTCCTCCTTAGCCTCGTGTATGGTTTACGTACTTATTCTCGTTTTAGCATTTTCACCTTTCGATTTCCTCAATGTTAAATTCTTATACCTTTCCTTTCGTCCTTGATTTCCAGCACATCTTTCAGATCTATTTTATCTTTATTTCAATCCCCTTGTTCACTCTCACTTTTACTTGTTTTTTAATTAATATTTTTAATGGCCTTAATGAATATATTTTATTTCCTTAAAAGTGAGATACGGACATTCCTCCTTTCCATTTTAATTCAACATACTTAACATGGTTTTCTTCTTAAAATATATATATATATATAAAGGGTTTAAGATTATAATTCAACATACTTAACATTTAAAAAATATATATATGTTATATTTTAATTCAACATACTTAACATTGTTTCTTCTTTTAAAAAAATGTATAAGAATGGTTTAAAATTATAATTCAACATACTTGACATTTCTTCTTAAAAAACAAAAAAACAATGTATGAGAATGGTTTAAAATTAATAAAAATTTTAAAATAATAAATTAAGAAAAATATAAATAGCTAAAAAAATAATGTATGAGAATGATTTAAAATTAACAATATTTTTAAAATGAATATAAATTAAGAAAAATATAAATAGCTAAAGTGAGATGATGTTATTTTTATGTAGATAGACATTTTTTTATTAAAAAGTATGTGTCAGATTATAGTACGTTTTAAATAGATAGATGACATATGTGGTTAGGATTTACTGAAAGGAAGAATATTCATCGTTGTGTTCCATAATAAAAAGGTTGTGATTCTAGAGTGCATTTTCTAAACTTGTTGTTAAGGATTAGCATCTATGGTTGCCATATCGTGCATGCCCTTTCCCATTCCAAATAGTTTCAACATGTGGCAGGTAGTGGTGAATATGTAACACTATCTGT
>CBVK0101736344.1:0-11101 GCA_900067695.1 Picea abies | reverse complement strand
GATGAAAGGAAATTTCAGGTTGGATGCCTTGTGCAGTTTCAGGAAATGTTTTGTCTCTAAGATGATTCTTTGCCTGATGAACTTTAGGGAAAAGACTCTGGGTTTCAGAAAAATAGGCAGAAGTTAAGGGGCCTCTTGACAATCCTATACCCAAATTATTGTAGAATGCATGAACAACACCCAATCTCCCACTCTGTTTTCTAGATTTGGCTGCAAATAAATTTTCATGTCTTCCAGGACTCTTAGTAGGTTGGTGTTGAAGATCAAGTTGTAAAGTCTGGACATGATCTTATTTATGAAAATGAGCATTGTGATTCTTTTGCATTCAGGTGAGATGAATGTTGCTTCAGGGAAATCTATCTTGTTTGTCTCCAAGAACATCTTCAGCAAGTATGTGTAATACATGAAGTGCCTTAGTGATTTGAAATTTACTAGCTGTTTGTGTACATTATCATCTATGAATCCTTCAAAACCGATACAGACAGATTGACTAGACACTGACTAGAAAAAAGTTAACAGAAAACCTAACATGACCTCAACTACATATTTGTCATTATCTAAACCTAAAATCTGACGGATTATGGAACAGACCCACTAGATTTCGATAAGCATGATGTTTACATTCAACGACAAGGAAAGACTCTCAGAATAATGCTCATAATTGACAATTGTTTGCAAAAATAGGTTTTTGACCTCGGGGGGACATTCCCTATAAACTGCAACTAGATTTTCTTCCACGAAGGGTTCATACACTGCAGAGGGAGACTCTGTGATCCAGGTGGATATCGGGCCACCCACCTATTCCACGAGCTCGAAAAACAGTTTTCCATCTTCGTAGTTTTTCGATAGTTTTTCGAGTTCCAAACTTTCAGGGCCGTTTTGAGGCCCTAAACGCCATTTTTTGGGAAAATGGGGAGCAACATCGAACTTCCTGCGATGTTTCTCACATCAAAAGTTGTAATCCTTGGATAGATATTTCTAACAGTGTATCAAGCACCCCAAATGAAGATCGTATGCAAAAGTTACACCCCCGAGAAGTTGATGTATCAACTACCTCCATCGAGGCCCGCAAACCTTTTGGATTTTCATCTTCCGGGGTCAAGGTTTTGGATTTTCCTTATGTTAAAAAGGCCCGTAGAGCCTCATTGTAATAATCATCTTATTACGGATGCGAGTGTCCATCATATCTCTTCTCAGAGATAAGTTGCCACCATTCTAGTGAGTCTTTCACTTTGTATTTTACAATCTTTGTACATTTTCGCTCATTAATAGAAAATTGTGTATTTTTGTATCTTTGTGTTTATGGTTGCATCTTTGATACAGATCTGTTATATTATTGGATATCCTCGATATCTCTGTGCATTTATTTATTATATCTCTGCTCTCATTTCTTGCCAAAAATAATCCGGATCACTCTGGTAGGCCGAGGGCGTATCAAATTGACGGGCTATCTACTCTACAAGGGACCTATGAACCTAATTTATTTAAAATGACTTTCTCATACTGTGAGTATTATTCTACGCACAAGATTATGAATTCCGGGAAAGGAAATGTGACTTTGATATTGTAAGGGACTATGGAGGCCTGGACTGCTTCGAGAAAGGGTATCTGTCTCCCTACATTATCTGACAAATTGGCTCTAGACACAGAAAGGGTATCTGTCTCCCTACATTATCTGACAAATTGGCTCTAGACACAGAGACGAGTGAGATGGTTATTTTGGTATCAAACACATCATAATATCTGTCAACTAGGGCTTCCTCGTTTGGCAGGGTATCTTGCTCTATTATAGGAAAAATGGCAGGGTCCATGATGGCGATGAAAAATACCTGTGAATGAGTGAAATATGCGTGAGTCAGGTGTGTTGTTGAGATACAATTCGAATGGAGTGGTTGCACCAATTTCAAACATTCCAGTGATTTGAAAAATTATAAAATAATAACAAGGTTCCACCCCTTTAAATACGCCCGATTTTGGGGATGAGACAAAGTGGTTTGGAATAGACTTCTTTTCGCTCTGAAATGCATCCAGTGGCACCATGTAGCCTCGAGTCGAAACCATGGTATTATTTTCAGACCGCTTTCAAGAATTAACTTTTTCACTAGTTCTCAGCCCAAAATGATCCCTGACTGTTGATCTGTGACACTTGCGATCTGTGGCCCTCCGGGTCCCATCAAATCTGCACTTTTTCTAGAATTAGCCTCCTTCCTCTAGATATGGCCCCGTCCTCTAGTTTATTGCACCTCTACGCCGGTTTAGCCTCTCACTAAGTCCGTAAAATTGGATTCCATAAAGAAATTTGTTATAGTGATAACAAATGGCATACCCAAAAAATTGGAAACAACATGGTTGGGGCCTTATGTGGTGGAAGACATCTGACCGATGAGAGAGGTCCATATTAGAACATTATTGGGGAATCCATTTAAGAAACTAATTAATGGATCCTACCATTTAAGAAACTAATTAATGGATCCTATTTAAAGAAATACCAAGTATAGAAGCAAAGAGAACCTTGTTAGAAAAATTCAGCAAGGAGTTGCCAAGAAGAACTGACTAAAATAACTAATAAAACTTATAAGAAATAAACCTTGCTTAAAAATAATAAAGAAAAAAGGCAATTAGAAAATTTAGGGAAAAAAATGAAAGGTGTAGCCATAACACTAAAGGAAAAGAAACAATAAAATGGAGAGAGAAAGTAGCCCATGGTCAATCCTAAGACAAGATAACATAAGATATTCTAGACATTCTACACCTTTGACTGACTTAAGAAAAATACTCACAAGAAAAGAATCCACTGAAAGGACCAGTCTAGGAGCAAGTGAGCATGGTTCATGTGAGTGTGGTATAGGAGAAAAAATATCATATGAACCTAAATCAATAAATTATGATTGGCATGAAAAAAGACGACATTAGTCCAATTTAGCAAAATTAAGAAAAACAAATGAACAAGAAATCCATCACCGATTCAATTAAGTAATAAAGATGGCTCAATAAACATGGTCGATCAGCTTACATATCGACTATGCTTCAAAAATTGATATATGTTTGGTTGAACCTGGAACAAAACAGGTTGAAGAGATGTCGATGTTATCACACTAAGTACATTTATTTCATGTCAGAAAAATGGATAATCATAAAAAAATTGACAATGATCGATGTCATAATGAAAAATATGTCGAAGTCATCTACATATTCCCTTATCACATGCAATGTTCAGGGAGAACCCATCAGGTTTATCACACAAGAGAGATTGCAAGGGCATCTGTTCAACAACCGTAGAGATATCAACATGCAAAAGGTAATATGAAAAATTAGAAATGATCCAATTACGATAAGCTATATATTCTATTGTACCTTAAATAATTTGCACTCGTAACACCATGATTCAAATCAATAACTACCTCATTTTCCTGTACTTCACAAATCTCAGGAATTTAAGCCTCGTGCAGGGAAATTCCATTATCAATTTGAACTAACATCATCATTATGAACCTAAAATCTATATAACAAATCCAAGTAGGGAGAAATTTCACTCTACAGAAGGTTAAATAATGGTGCAGAAGCCATGAGTTGGCTAAATTTAGAAGTTGACGACCCTCATGGTCCAAATTGTCAGAATTCAGAAGTAGGTCATCCATCTTGGCCCAGATGTGAGAAGAGGAATTTCCCCTTCACATAAAGCATCCATCTTGGCCCAGATGTGAGAAGAGGAATTTCCCCTTCACATAAAGAAGCGTAGGGAAACTATGGGGTTTCTTCAACAGACTAGTGAAGGTATCAACAATCAGTATTTCTTGCACTATATGAAAAAATAAAATATGGAAAAAAAGCTTCCAAGAAACACTCTAGCACAAGAAGAAACTACTGGGAAACCAAACCAAGGGTAATGTTGAAATAGAGTTTTAGAAAGTCAAAAAGTTCATAATGGTATCCATAAAGCAGCCTACTCACAGGAATCAGTTATCTGGCACCAAGTAAAAGATAGGAAATCCAGGCTTATGAGATGCAATTGATTAAGCTAGAAGTGGAACTCCAAGCACATCAGCTCACCTATAAATAGTACCCTAATTCAGCCGATTGCATAAATTTCTTGTCTCTTCTTCTTATATACTTCTCTCTCTTTCCCCATCTATACTTATTCATCTATTATAAGTTTGTAAATCAAAATATGAGAAAAAAATATTTTGCATAACCCCCTTTTGCTCGGTACGAGCAAGTAATTGACCCCATCTATACTTATTCATCTATTATAAGTTTGTAAATCAAAATATGAGAAAAAAATATTTTGCATAACCCCCTTTTGCTCGGTACGAGCAAGTAATTGAGGTGGGGGGAGATGTGTAGGGGCTACTCAACCCTGTCGACTTGACCTGACGATCAAATTAGAACTTCTCAATCAAAATGTGTAGTTAGAAGTAGAATTAAGTCAGAGTCTCTTCTAACCAACCAACCCAGATAGTTAAGCAGTTACAACTTCTTGTTAGAGGTATAAAAAGATAAGCACATGAAGGATCATATAACTTCACGGGAGAGGATAAATGTAATTATGTTGTAATATCTATCATATAATAAAAGGACTCTTCTTTGTGATCTCATTACTTATGTATGTATATATGTCCATGTGTATGCATCTTTATAATGTCTATGTAAGGTTCTATTAGTAACATTCTCTACTTTCCCTTAGATTACAACACATGTCATTCCTTCACTTTCCATGCCTTCACTTTACTTCACTTTCCATGGCTTCACTTTCCTTCACTTTCCCTTCACTTTCCATGGCTTCACTTTCCTTCACTTTCCTTAATTTTCCATTCCTTCACTTGCATTTCCTTACCATTCCTTTCCTTTCCTTTCCATTCCATGCCATGCCTTCACTTGCCTTCGCTTGCCTTCGCTTGCCATGTCTTCACTTGCCTTCACTTTCCATGCCTTCACTTTCCTTCACTTTCCATTCCTTCACTTGCCTTCACTTGCATTTCCTTTCCATGTCTTTCCTTTCCTTTCCATGGCATGCCATGCCTTCAATTGCCTCACCTTCCCTTCATTTTTCTTAACTTTCCTTCACTTTTCATGCCTTAAATCGCGTTTCCTTTCCTTCACTTCCCATGCCTTCATTTTCCATGCCTGCACTTTCCATGACTTCACTTTCCTTTCCTTCACCTTCGTTCACTTCACTTTCCTTTCCTTTTCTTCACTACACTTCCCTTGCCTTCAATTTTCTTTCCATGTCATCACTTCCATGCCTTCACTTTCCTTTCCTTCACTTTCCATGCCTTCACTTACCTTGCCTTTACTTTCCATGCCTTCACTTTCCTTCACTTTACATTCCTTCACTTTCTATGGTATTTTAGTATTTCCATGCCTTTCCTTTCCATGCCATGCCTTGCCTTGTGTTGCATTTCCATGCCTTTCCTTTCCATGCCATGCCTTTCCTTGCATTGCATTTCCATGTCTTTCCTTGCCTTTCCATGCCATCCTATTCCCTCACTTTCCTTTCCTTCACTTTCCTTTCCTTTCAATGCCTTCACTTGCCTTTCCTTCACTTTCCATGCCTCCACTATCCATGCCTTCAATTTCCTTTCATTCACTTTCCATGCCTTAACTTTACCTACCTTACCTTCACTTTCCATGCTTTCATTTTCCTTTCCTTCACTTTCCATTCCTTCAGTTATCTTTCCATTCCTTCACTTTCGTTCACTTTCCTTGCCATGCATTTCCATTCTTTTACTTCACTTTCCATGCCATGCATATCATAACAAGGTGTTAAATTGTCAAACATATGTAATAAGCACTGAGAAAAATCCTAGTGCCGAAGATACTCCAACAAATTTTTTTTTCGATCGATAGAATGACAGTAGAGGGGCCCCACCAGTTCAAACCCGATGCTCTATATCCAATGCAACTGATGGTTCATCCATCTCACATCCTCAAGACATTTAAGGACATGAGGCCAATTTCGTGAAGGGGTATAAAATCCAAACCGAGAAGCATAACAGAGTTTCGTAAGCTCCCACAAGTCTATTTGGTCAATGCCCATGAGACTACACTACCCACAAATTCCCCACACAATGTTCTTGAAAATCGACCTCCTCTTTAGAAATTGCACTATGCCTCATTGAGAAAAACCCTAGTGTTGAAGATAATTCAACAAGCAGTTTTTCGGTTGAAAAAATGACATCTCATAGGCCCCACTAGCTGAAACACGGTGCTATGGATCCAATGCAACTGACTATAACACACCCATCCATCCCAGGGCCAAGGCATGCTACCAAAAATATATACTCTGTTCAAACTCTAATATACATACACACACACACACACATATAATGAAAATTTAATACATATATACATTCTTCTCATACACAGATTCATGCGAAAGTGACAATAAACACATACATGCAATAAACACAAACAATTTTAATAAACTTCAAACATGTAGTTAAACACATCATGTAAAATTGACATAGAATTGGTACTTGTATTTTTATGAGAAGACCACCAACTACATGCAGACCTTCCATGAACCTCCCAGCCTTAGACCATGTTGATCCAAGCTATCAGCAGTGGGTCACCCCCAAGCTAGGACTAAAATCCACCCAAGATAAAGGAAATCATAGGCTAGGCTAAGACTACGAAAAGATGCACAATGCAATAGGAAGGATTCCCACCAAAGATCCTACTTACACCCACTGCTCATATACTCTCATTTTGCACATGCTTGTCCCACCCTAGGAATATACATCTTCATTTTTCCACAGTCCATCGACTACTCCACTTCCCTTCCAGGTCTTTAGAAATAGGCCAAATTAAATATTTTCAGAGCTCTGTAGTTGTTGCTAGACTCCCTCCAGGAGAAATCACTTCCCCAACAATCTCTCTCACCTAGAGAGAGTTTCTCACAGGCCTGACAACCTGCTTCTTCAATCCATGGGCCTGACAACCTACCTCTTCAAAACCACGGGCCTGACAACCTACTTATTATTTCCAGCTCCTAAGTCAAACGGGTAACCATAGTAGAAAAATCAAGTAAGCCAGGGTACAGGCTCAACAAAAATACCAGTACGTGCAATTTACAGAGGTACATGATGGTAGAGGATTCAACAATGGTGGAAAATGGTTGACTTCCCACCTTCTCAGTACGTGGTGGAATGGGGAAAAGGATCCCAAAACAGATGAATTCTCCACATATATTTGCATGCATATTGGATGACACGTGGCTCTCTAGGAGCTCGTTCCTCTCCACTTGGATTTTGTTCCTCTCCCCAAAGGAACTTAGGATAACAAGGTTTATTTCCCAAGCCTTATTGTTTTAGGAAAATACATTATAATACTCCCTTGGGTTAAGCCATCAAGCTTAGACCCTTTTTCCTATCCTTTCATCTCCCTTCCCTTTCTCTTCCTAGTGGATTTTAGTCTCCCATAACTCTTTCTTTGTGGTTGGTATACATGCAACAATGTATTTTTATTAATGATATGCATAATTACATATACAAAAATAGGCTCACTAACCTTAGAATCTAGGATCTCTAGCCTAATAAACACATAAGGTCCCATCTTATAAATACTTGTCTCACCAGCCTATAAACTTCATTGAACATCATTAAAATTCAACAGGGGCTCGACCTTGGGGTATTACAATCCCCTCCCCTTATTTATGCATTATACTTAGTGCATCATATTTACATATTACAACAAGATTTTCAAAAATATTAAAAAATATGCGAGTATTTTTCTTGCATTGCATCTCCGTGTTCCCAAGTTCCGTACTTAGGAATATACCAGGTTCATTAGACCTTTACAAGCCCGATGGATCGATTCCAAAGATGTTTGATTTTTTGGTCCATAATGCGTATCAGATGCACTTGAAAAGCTCTTTCTTGCTCCACCTGAATCACATTCCAATCAATAACATGATTAAGATCAGGTATATATTTCTTAAGAAATGATACATGGAATACATTATGTATAGACATAGATTCAGGAAATGCAATCATATAAGCTACTAGTCCAATCCTCTCTAGGATTTCAAACGGCTCACAATATTTGGCTGCCAACTTGGAATAGTTTCCCAGCTTCAGGTAAATTATGTTGGCCTTCACCTTCAACAAAACATGATCACTCACTTTAAATTCCCTGTGAGTTATTCCCTTGTCATCATAGTTTTTCTTCATGTATTGGGCAACCTTTATATTTTGTTTTATCTTCAAAATTTTCTCTTCTGTTTCCCTCAGCAACTCTGGCCCAACCACTACTCTATCAACTGGGTTGTCCCAGCTTATTGGTGTGTTTCACTTTCTTCCATAAAGTGACTCAAATGGGTTCATCTTCAGTGATGTCTGGTACCCATTGTTGTAGGCAAATTCTACCAATTGTAGATAATCTTCCCATTTATATGGTTTGTCCATCACATACATTGTTAGCATATCCTCTATCACTTGGTTAAACCTTTTTGTTTTCCCATCAGACTCGAGATGATAAGTTGTGCTGAAGTTCATATTTGTTCTGGACACTTTGAATAATCCCTTCTATAACTTTGAGGTAAAATTTGGGTCTCTTCCAGACACAATTGTCTTGCATATGCAATGCAAGCCTGCTACTTCCCTCATATAAATATCAACAACATTGGTTTCATTGTGAGTAAACTTCATAGGAATGAAATGGGCAACTTTAGTAAGCTTGTCCACTACCACCATGATAGCATCATGCTACTTGCTTGTTCTGGGGAATTTGGTGATGAAATACATTGTCACCACTTCCCACTTCCACTCAAGAATGGGTAATGGCTGCAGCAACCCAACTGGGTGTCTATGCTCAGCCTTGACATTTTGACACTCCAAACATTTAGAAATGTACTCAACAATCTCCTTCTTCATGCCTAGCCAATAATATTGGCTCTTGACTGTTGCAACTATTTTATGATATGTTGGGTGTCCAAGATAAGGTACATTATGCATCTCTTTAAAAATTGTACTCCTTAATTCGTGAGAATTAGGTACATGAATTATGTTCTCATACAATAGAATTCCATCATTTCCCAATTCATAATCTTCAACTTTATGTTGCATTTTACCTTGCTGTAATTTTGTTACCAACTCCATGTACTGGAAATATACTTGTCCAGCCTTAGAAATTATTCCTTTAAGACCATTTTGATACATGCTAATGGTTGTAGCATGTAGTTGATGTGATCACTTGCTGAGTGCATCAACCACTTTTTTCTCTTTTCCTTTAATGTGCTTAATATCAAAGTCATACTCACAGAGTAATTCCAACCATCTTCTCTACCTAGCATTCAAATTTGGTTGATCAAACAAATATTTCAAACCGTTATGGTCTATCCTCCACTCAAACCTATTCCCCATGAGGTAGTTCCTCCACTTTTTCAAGGTGTGCACTATTGCTTCCAACTCCAAATCATGAGTGGCATAGATCCTTTCATGCTCTTTAAATTTTTTGGATTCAAAACATACCACAAATACATTCTAACTGAGGACTCCACCAAGTCCTTCTTTTCATTCATCTGTGCAAACCAAAAAATATCCATTCGGATCTACACTCCTTAGAATTGGAGCACTGGTTAACAACTTCTTCAATTGTTGGAAGCTCTTTTCACATTCTGTTGTCCATTGAAACTTCAGCCCCTTCCTTTGCAAGGAAGTGATTGGGTGAGCAATTCTTGAAAACCTTGCAATGAATCTTCTATAGTAGCCAGCTAGACCCATGAGGGATCTGAATTCTTTCACATTCTTAGGTATTTTCCACCCTTTAATGGCCTCAATATTTTTGGGGTCCACTACTATCCCTTCTTCGAATATGATATGCCCCAAATAGTGAATTTAGTTATGATAGAATGAGAATTTGATCAATTTGGCATACAAATAGTGCTATGTTAACACTTGTAACACTATCCTCAAATGATGCTCATGTTCTTCTTCCGACTTGGAATATACAATGATTTCATCCAAAAGACAATGAAAAACTTGTCTAAGTTTTCTCAGAAAACACCATTCATTCAGCACATGAAAACAACTGGTGCATATGATAACCCAAATGGCACCATTGTAAAATTGTAATGACTGTACCTTGTCCTAAAAGAGGTCTTGTTGATGTATTCATCTCTGATCCTTGATGATATCCTAACCTGAGCTCAATCTTTGAGAATATCCTCGCATCCTTTAATTGATCAAAGAGATCATTGATCCTTAGCAAAGGATACTTTTTCTTTATAGTTACCTTGTTCAATTGTCTGAAATCTATGCACAATATCAATGCCCCATATTTATTCTTCAAAAACAAGACTGGGGCACCCCAAGGTGACACACTTAGGTGTATATACCCCTTCTTCATAATTTATTCAAGCTACATTTGCAGTTCCTTCATCTCTGGTGTACTCATTATGTAGGGAGTCTTTGACACTGGAGCTGCTCCAGGCATCAAATTGTAGAGAAATCTATATCTCTCTTTACAGGCAGTCCTAGTATCTCCTTGAACACATCCTCAAAATATTTTAGGACTGAGTGATTCTCCATATTTGGCACCTTATCCTTAGGTACTTCCTCCATATGGGCTGCAAATAATTGGAAGCCCTTCCTATAACACTTCTTTGATTGCATTGATGAGATCTCTCACACAGTAACTACCCTAGGAATTCCTTGGACTATTATTGGGTTCCCTTCCTCATTCAGGAAAGTGAATTCCTTGTTATGATAGTCTAAGGAAAAATTGTATTGTTCCAACCAATCCATACCAATTAGACAGTCATATGAACCCAAGGGCACATACCAATTAGACAGTCATATGAACCCAAGGGCATGATGTTCAAATCTTCCTTGGTACTTAGCCAATTCATGTCTACTGGACATGATTTAACCAACTCAACAAATTTTCTCTTGTCTCCTGTAGCCAACTGTACCATCCAATATTTCCCATGCTTTCTTCTTCGAAATTTCAATCTTTCCACTACCCTAGGATTTATATAGCTATGACTAACTCCTGAATCTATTAAAATAGTAAAGCCATGCTTATTGATCGTACCTTCTACTTAAATCACGTGTGATTGAAACTCATCTTTCTTTTTGTCCAGGGATGCATAGATCCTAGG
>CBVK0101736326.1:0-41507 GCA_900067695.1 Picea abies | reverse complement strand
ATGAAGGGATTGGGTAAGAATCCCTTCTGAAATGTTTTACGGTCTTAACGTTATGTATGAAATGTTGAAAGGCAGTTGTATGCCTTGGATATCCAAGTAGGGTATGATTCAGGAAGGAGAACCTAAGTGATGGAGGTGTGAACCTCTGGTAGTAAATACTGATTGTAATCCTTGGAAGAATTCATGAACTGATATGTCATGAATACATGGACCAATCAAGGAACGATTGGAAACAAAAGTGCTCATAGATAACACGTTGCATGGAATTGCTTCCAGGAAATGCATGTTTGCATAAAGGACGACCAATGGATTTCCATTGAGGAAGGAGGACCTTCCAACATTTCTACTTACATTGTATATGTTTTAGAGAAAACCAAATTGGGTGGCCATGAGTGTTGGCACCCTGGTTATTAATGCAGGAGGAATGATTAAAGGCATTCATGTGAAACTTGTAGTTTCATATGTACTGAATTGGAATCATGATCATCCTGTAGTCGGAAGCATAGTCCTGCTGCAACAATGAATGGGAATGAATAAACCATATGGTGAAAATCTTGGCTAACCTCCAACGCACCATGACAAATTACTTGTCGTAAAGTGTGGGAAACTTAAAATCAATGCAAAGGTGCATTGGGTATGAATGTGGCCACGAACGTTGGCACATTCATTAAGGTCAATTGATATCTGAATTACATTCTGAAAAATTTGGTAGGCTGAAATGATGCATAGGTAAGGGATGATGTATCCTTTTTGCTTTGTATCCTTAAAATAGATGTGATGAACTATTAGTATGCATGGTTTTGAATATAGATATATATACATGGACACATGAGAGACTAACAATTTGTTTGGCTGAGGAATGTTGAAATTGCAGAAGGAAATGGGTCTTGGATATGGTAGTATTGTAAGCCCATAAGGAAGACCAAATGTCGACTGAGCAAAACTGCAAGGAATGTTGAAAGTGCAGGAAGCAAAGGGGTCTTGGATATGGCAAGGTTGTAAGCCCATAAGGAAGGCCAATTTCCTACTGAGCCAAACCACTATGGGAAGGAAAGTCCCATAATTATGAATCTATTTCCCATGCAAAACAAATATGGAAAGAAAATTTGGAATTTGGAAATTTGCGGGTGACAGAATTACAAGAAAATTTTGAATTTAAAGTTTATAATGTCTCATGAATTTATGTATACATGTGATGCAGGTGATTTATCCGAAGTAAATCTCAACCATCTAATCAATCGAAGTAAAGCTGAGTCGTTAGATTGTCCAAAGTGAATATCAAGCATCGGATCATCCGAAGTGGATCTGAGCCATCATATCCAAGGGAGACATGGAAAAAATCTGAGAACTCCGGATAAATATTCGAAGTAATTTGAAGCCGTCTGATCTAAGGGAGAGGTGGAGAAAATCTGTGGACTCCAGGTAAAGACCCTAAGTAATCCTCGATCATTAGGACATGCGTCCGTGGATTATAGCCTCTGGATAAAAGCCATTGGGAAAATGGGTGAAGTTTGAGATTTGAGATCTCAGATGTCTGAAACCCGAAGGAGATATCGACTGTTGATCAAGAAGAGGGCCATATGACCGTTGATCCAGTTGAAAGGTCAACCACCCAAAGTAAAGGTAGGGCCGTTGATTAGGAGGACAGGTGTTCACAGATCATCAACTCAGAAGATTGAAGTACAGAAGAGATAAGGGTTTTGAGAGTTGAAACTCCTGAAACTCGAAATCACGAAAGGGGATCTCGTCCATTGATTTTGCAAGAGGGGTAGATATGAACCACCATTTTTCGAAGTACCGTCAAAGATCAGAGATCGACAGTCTTGTAGCATTGCGGGGATAGGAGTTTCACTGTTAGTATGCATGGTTTTGCATATAGATATATATACATGGACACATGAGAGACTAACAGTTTGTTTGGCTGAGGAATGTTGAAATTGTAGGAGGAAATGGGTCTTGGATATGGCAATATTGTAAGCCCATAAGGATGACCAAATGTCGACTGAGCCAAATTGCAAGGAATGTTGAAAGTGCAGGAAGCAAAGGGGTCTTGGATAAGGCAACATTGTAATCCCATAAGGAAGGCCAATTTCCTATTGAGCCAAACCGCTATGGGAAGGAAAGTCCCATAATTATGAATCTGTTTCTTGTGTGAAACAAATATGGAAACAAAATGTTCAATTTGGAAATCTGTCGGTGACAGAATTACAAGAAAATTTTGAATTTAAAATTTATAATGTCTCATGAATTTATGTATACCTATGATGCAGGTGAAAGGAAAAGATTTGCGGAGAGTGCAGAGACGCGAGATTGAGCTCTTGGGTTCGAGGAAGAACTGTGAAAAAGAGTATGTTCCGATCGCAGGAAATAGAGACTGACTCGGGAGAAGGAGAGTAACCTTCATCCCTATCTATGATTGAGTTGGGAGAAGGAGAGTAACCTTCTTCCCTAACTATTTATGTGCCAGTAGAAGGAGAGTAACCTTCATCCCTAAATTTAGTAGAGCTGAAAGGCTATCAAGCGGTAAAATAATGAAAAATGGTTATTGCTGAGCCATGAGAACCCCGTGGTAAGCCATGATCACCTAGAATATATTGTGTCGAGGTAACACAAGCCAGAGAGATGCCTCGACAATGTTGGGAACTTTAATTGTCTAAATAAATAGATAATTAAGGTGTTCAATATGAATTGTCAAACCCAGGGAGGTTTTGTTTTTGTAAGATAATTGTGCACAGTCTATGCTAGATTATGAAAGAAAACACTAATCAAGTTGTAGTACTGAAAGAAACAGAGTTGAAAAGATGAATACTAACACAAGCTGCTGACACAACTGGAGTTCTAATCTACTGTTGCAGAATTGAAATCACACTTGCATAATTGAAGTCTAATTTGATGAGTGTATAAGAATCCTGGATTATCTAATCTATTCTAATTTTCTATTTTACTCTCGCAGAAGGAAATTCTGTGCTAATTTCCGAAAGTAAGTCTACTTAATTGTAGAAAGGAATTCACACTTTTATTTTCTTTTGCTTGAAAACAAATATTTAATCTAATGCAGAAAAGGGAAAGTAATTCTCCAGCAGTATTCAACAATTGATTCTAACTCTCATGAGACACACTAATGCACATTAATAGAAAGGAACTGATCTGTAACAACAAATGTATTCTAGAAATGTTAAACAGATAAATCATCCAAATCAAAGAAGTTAATCTAAAACTCAAAATAGAGGGGAGTCTGTGAGGAAGGTGGGCCCTTTCCTTCTCACTGAATCCACTCGAAAAGACTACAGTAAGTTAAAGAAACTCAATTCACTTATTTATCAACTCGAAAAAATGTTCAGATACAATATGCTTCACTTCACTCTCTGTTCCATAGATAATCTTCGGTACCAATGATTACAAAATCTCTGCTATTTAAAGACAAAGTCATTCAGTTAAAACGAACCCAGAACAACATTGAGAATCCGAGATTCTTAAGATGTTCGTTTGATACAAAAGATCTGTTATCTTCACAAAATCTGGAAAAAGAATCTTGATCACCAGCGTGAGCCAAAACGTGTAACAACCTTGAGGATCGGTCTTCAGTATTTGGATTTGAATGATATACTAGCTTCCAGGATTGGTGGGCATCTTTTGCAGCAAGTGTAACAGCTTCCATGATCAGTGGGCATCTTTTGCAACAGGTGTAACAATATTCCAGGAAAGGTGCGCAGTTGTTGTAGTCGTGTGACAACATGAAGAATTGGCACAAGGCTATAACAACTGGTGTAACAACAACGATCTTTCTTCAAGACTTGGCTGTTCTACACATTTTGATCATTAGTTGCACATTTATGGGTAAAATATGAGAAACACTACCAATCAAACATGTTAAGTAAATAAGAGTATAAAATCAAGATCAACGATTCATACCTTGGGAAAAAGGGTCTTAGCAAACATTATAGTAGGCATTTAGCATAGAAATGACAAGGTTGAATGAGAAAAAGATATAATGAAAAAGGGACATTTCTGGGTCCTAACATGCCCCCCAACTGAAGACATTGCATGTCTTCATGCAAAACACATTCAAGCTTTACTCTGAATTGGAGTCAAGGAAGTGACTCCTTCGATGCAAATTGCTAAGACAAATCGCTAAGTATCGGTATGGGAAAAACCTGTGTGGACCCCCAACATCTGTTGTTTCAAAAATCTATCTTTGTTGCTTTGTCTTCAAGAACATAATCAATTTGAGTGTGTAACATAGGTTCTTGTGTAAAAGCTGCTGGTGTAACAGTCACTTCTTTAACAACCAAGGGTAATGGACGAAGAATGGGTAATGCCTGTTCTAAATTCTTTCATCCGACTACTGCTTCAGTAGACCTTGCTGACCTAGTTATTCTCCTAGGTAATGTAGAGACAAAAACATGGGATTTACTTTTCTTTGCTTTAGGAGAAGGAGGGCATTCTTCAACAACCAGGCAAGGAGAAGGAGGTTGTTCTTCAACAACTAGACAAGGAGGAAATTCCAGGATTCTGGGGTCTAGTATAATCAGAATATCGTCACTCATCGAGTGATACATAGAATCATCAAGCAGAGCCGATGATTCTACTGTAATTCGTGTACATTCGAACTACAATGATAAAATGGTTTCTTAAAATTCCTTGCACAAGGTAAAACCCGAAATACATACCTCCATAAAATCAGTTAGCCACTCACTTAGGTTTGTATCATTGAGGTCAAAATCTGGCAGGGTCTGAGTATCAGCAAAATCAGTACACTTTGTCACAACAATAGGAGGGTTTTTAGGTGCGTCTGGTGCAACTCTGTTGATGCCTCTCTGAGATTTCCTTCTAGTTTGACATTTTCTTTTCTGAGACAATTCAGTGGCAGTGACAGTAGGGGCTTGAACAACTGTTGCAACAATAGGAGGGTTTTGAGTTGTTGCTGGTTCAATAGGAGACAAAGTCAACGTAATGGCAGTTATAGTGGGGGATTGAATGGCTGTTGCAGCAATAGGAGGGTTTTGAGTTGTTGCTGGTTCAACAAGAGATGAAGTCGACGTACTGACAGTTACAGTGGGGGCTTGAACTGCTGTTACAGTGGACCATTCTAACCTAGTTCTCTTCCTCGATAAAGTAGAAACAAAAGAAGGGGTTTTCCTTTTCTTAGCTTTAGGAGTAGGAGGTAGTTCTTTAACAATAGTTGTTGCAGCCAAGGGTTGAGGTTCATGACTTGGTCCAGGGATTGCATTGTCAATTGCTGGCTTAATCACAATGACAGGCATAGGGTTTAGTTGTTCTGACTCAACACTGTTGATGCTTTTCTCAGTGGTGTTAGAGGTGCTTCTGGTTTTGCGTGTGGTTCTCAGAGTCGACTTATGGGTAGTTACAGTCGGGGATTTAACTGCTGGTGCAACCGAAGGCACATGATTTGGCTGCTCGAGGTCGGTCATAAAAATAGGTATAGAATTTGGTTGTTCTTCCACTTCAGATAATGGGTCATTATGAATTCCCATTCCTCTACGAATCAACAACCCTATCAGTCTATGATTGGAAAGACAATTCATGGGATGCTTTGATCTCTTGACAAAGTGAGCCATATTATCCAAGGAATGAAGAAGGTAATAAGGGATGTTTATTATCTTTTGATGTATTAAATGTGTCAGTAGTATAAAATTAGAAAAATAAACTACTTGATATCTTCCTTCGCATGTAATGTACCTTTTTACAAATTCTGATACTTTCCCCCATGGTTCTGGTAAGGAACTTACATCTACACCTCGACCCTTGGTCTGAAATTGCTCATTGTCCATGAGAAAACCCTTCTGTGCGTTGGGAAGATGTGATTTTCTATTAAACCATCTTTCTCCTATTGTTGGCAACCCTGTCACAGCAGCCATGCTTTCTTCATTCACTGGAATCCTCACCCTATGCACCATTGGATACCCTTCTGTGAGATTCTGACTGAACTCCAATACCTCTACTTCATTAAAGCCCTACAACTTCTTAAAATAAGAAATCTAGCTAGCCTGCTAAAATATTTGGTAAACATCTGGGTGTAGCAACAATGCATTCAGATTTTTTGGTTCATACCTCACAGCTGATCCTCCCACGATGTCGCTTTAGAGTCTAACAGTCACTTAGGAGGAGAAACTGACACCTAAACCAGAGACACAACAAGTTTGAACATGGATTTCATAAAGAACGCAGTGTCTTAGCAGAAATAAGCGTGGTCAAAAGGTGGCAGAGGTGATTATAAAAGGGGAATTTAATGTTAGGTCGGCGTAGATTATCATTCCCCCCAACTAATCGGATTGACTCATGGTTTAACGAATTTAGGACAATTGTCAGATAAGCATTAAATATTGCTGCCATATGTACATCACTGTGACACGTAAGATTAGTAATGTGCCTCATAACTTACCGCACGAATTGATTTGTTAGAGTAAACTCACTACCCAACCACCATCTGATCCATGTGGAATAGCTGTAATGATGAGAGATGGCTCTGGACTGTGAGAAATGATGATATGACAAGTGGAGCATATTTCCTTTCATTGGTTGACCAGCAGGAAATTTGCGGATGTGGAGTTAAGTAATGATGAAGCGACATTGTCTTTCAGAGAGAGCAGAAAATATAGCAACAGAACTGACAAAACAACAGTGTTTCATCATGGAAAAATAATAGAGATGCGAAAAATGGGTGAAGTGACATGTAAAATAGCGAAAAGGAATAACAACGATAGGTGTATCAACATGTATTTTTAGCCAGACTGGTGGAATTAGGTGTAGTATCATGTTAATCGGCCAAATTGTCAGGAAAATGGTGGAACAACATGTAAAGTGAAATGAAAAAATAGTCGGGAAAAATGGTGTAACAGCAAGTAAAGTGACCAATTTGTCAGAAAAGAGTGTAACAACATGTAAAGTGACCATGGTGTAACAACATGGAAAGAGGTGTAACAACATGTAACATGGCCGAACACATAATTCCTTAGTTTTCTAAAAACTAATCCATCGACTCCCTTCACTGTAATCTACCTTGTTGTTCTTCAATCCATTTGCACACAAGTATTTTATTGATACCCTTCTAGGATTATTTTATTAGAAAAGGAAAAAAAATTAAATATTTTAAGCAAAAAAAGAAAAATTCAAATTCACACAGTTTATTTATATACAAGGTTTTATTGAAAGCAAAATGTTCTAAGGTTCATAAGGGGAAGGAGCAGGCTCCGTTCCCTTTAAAAATTGATAACTTGTATCAGCTGTACATCTGGATTTAAATTCTGCCTTGGAAAGTGGACGCTGATACAGGCGCAAGCGATGACCATTTGCAAGTAACTATGTATTGGATCCATCAATAGTGATTAACCTGACTGTCCCATTGGGAAAAATAGTGTCTACCTCGTAAGGTCCCAACCATCTCGTACGTAGCTTACCCTAAAATTATTTAAAGCATGAATCATACAAAAGATCCCAATCTCCCTTTTTGAATAACTTCTTCTTGATGAATCGGTCATGCCACTTGGTTCTTTGCTGTTGGATCACTATGGTTTGATGAATAGCGTCCAAACGCTTTTCATCTAGCTCATTCAACTGCTGCATTCTGGCCTTCTATGCCATAGTTAAGTCTAGATTGATTGTTGATGCAGTTCTTAGGGTCTTGATCTCGAACTCAATGGGAAAAACAAGGCTCTTCCCATATACCAGTTCATAAGGAGAAAAACCAGTTGTGTTCCTCCAAGTGGTTCGATAAGCCCATAGAGCTTCATGCAATCTGTCAGACCAATCCCTACGATGTTCCCTCACTGTCTTAGTAAAAATAGATTCTATCACTTTGTTTGTACTTTCTACCTGCCCATTACCTTGGGGATGGTATGGAGAAGTTGTTCTATGAAAAACATGATATTTACTAAGTAGGGATTCAAACTTATGTGATGTGAAAGGTGCCCCCCCATCAGTTACTAACTCTCTTGGAAATCCAAAACTAACAAAGATGTCTTCAAATAAAAATGCTAAGACAACTTCTTCTGAGGCCCCAATGAGTGCTTTTGCCTCAACCCACTTGGTCATGTAATCTTTGCAGACCAATATATAGACTTTATGATTAGAAGGTGGGTTAATGGGCCCTAAAAAATCCATGGCCCATCTCTCAAAAGGCTTTAAAACCACTTGAGGATGGAGAGGCATCTCATCCCTATGATTTGGTTGACTCATTTGCTGACAACTGTCACAGGCTTGGACATACTTCCTTGCATCTTGAAATATTGTCGGCCAAAAATAACCCATCCTAAAAATTTTATGCCCAGTCCTTTTATCAGCAAAATGACCCCCACAAGGGCCATCATGGAAAGCTTTAAGCATATCATAAACTTCATCATCCCTCACACATCTCCTGATTTCTTGATCCAGGCTTGTGTAGAAAAGATATCCCCCTATCCAACTATATCGAGCACTCTTCTGAATAATCTTCCTTCTTTCTCTGGGAGATAGATGTGGAGGTACCTTCCCTGCAACCAAATAATTAGCAATGTCTGCATACCAAGGTGAGTGATAAGATACTGCAAACAAATGTTCATCTAGAAAGGAATCATCGACAAGTGAATTATCATCATTTATATTCAATCTTGAGATAAAATCAACAACCACATTTTCTTTCCATGGTCTATCTACTATAGTGATGTCAAATTCTTGTAGTAATAACAACCATATTGTTACTCGGGCGTTAGTAATAGGTTTATTCATCAAATATTTAATTGATGAATGATCAGTATGAATAAAAGTAGAATAACCAGTGAGATAATGCCTGAATTTATTGATTGCATAAACTACTGCCAAGAATTCTCTCTCTGTAACTGTATAATTTAACTCAGCAGGAGCCAAGTTCTTGCTGATATAGTAGATAACATAGGGATATTTTTCCTCCTATTGCCCTAGTACTACACCAATTGCAGTATCAAAGGCATCTGAAGAAATGTGAAATGGAAGAGCCCAATTGGGCCCTCTCAAAATGGGAGTTGTGAACAATTTTTGTTTCATATTTGCAAAAGACAATTCACACTTGTCAGTCCAAATAAAGTCAACATCTTTTGTTAATAAAAAAAATAAGGGAGAGACAAGTTTGGATTTTTTTTTAATGAATCTCCTGTAATATCCAACATTCCCTAAAAAGCTTCTTACCTCCTTCTGAGTTGATGGAGTTGGAATGTCCAAAATTACCTGGATTTTGGCTGGGTCTGCCTGAATTCCTGCATAAGAAATGAATTGTCCCAACACCACACCTTCGCTCATCATCATATGACACTTTTCTGTACTAAGATAAAGATGAGACTGTATGTATATTTTGAGTACTTTTTCTAGATTAGCTAAAGCT
Organism: Picea abies; assembly: GCA_900067695.1. Taxonomy (NCBI): domain Eukaryota; kingdom Viridiplantae; phylum Streptophyta; class Pinopsida; order Pinales; family Pinaceae; genus Picea; species Picea abies. The sequence goes on along the minus strand of CBVK0101736326.1, from coordinate 32,155 downwards.
TCATCAAAATCAGTACCATAAGGTGTAAAGTCATCCATGAATATTTCCATACAGTCATTCACCATATTAGAGAAAATACCAATTACAACTCTTTGGAAAGTGGTTGGTGCATTACACAAGACAAATGGGAGAACCTTGTAGGAAAATGTACCCCAAGGGCTGGTAAAGGTGGTCTTATCTTGGCCCTGTGGAGCAATGGTTATCTGTTTATAGCCACTAAATCCATCTAGGAAAGATTTTTTTTTTTCTCAGATACATTGTCTAGAACCTGATCAATGAATGGCAGAGGGAAATGATCCTTTTGCGTGGCCTTATTCAGGGCTCTATAGTCCACACACACTCTCCATTTGCCATTTTTTTTAGGCACAATAACCAACGGTGAAACCCACTTGCTGTCTGATATAGGGTAGATGAATCTCGCATTAAGAAGTTTATGGAGTTCTTCTTTAACAATCTCTTTAAGATTAGGGTTCATTTTCCTTTGGGGCTGGCAAATGGATCGAAATTCTTCCTTAATTTATATATGGTGGGTGCATAGTTTAGAGGAAATTCCTTTCATATCCATGTAATCCTAGGAAAATGCCTCTTTATGTTCAATCAATAACTTCATCAAACGTTTAGTTTTAGTAGAAGATAAATCAGGATTTATGTTCAGGGTTTTTCTAGGTTCTATTTCTACAACGATGCTCTTAGAATTGACTTTAGAAAATAATTCCACTGTTTCAGTGTCAGCTATTACAACTGAATTAACTTGATTTACAACAGTTTCAAAGAACATCTCTACGCTGGCTCCTTCCTGGGCAGTAGGTTCAAAGATTCTACTCAATCGATGATATGTGTTTGGTGTAACAACAGAGGGGTCACTAATAAAACTATTGATTAGCTCATCCTTTGTCTCATCTTTGAAACTCATGGATTTTCCTATCGTTAGCACAAATAGAGTGCTTTCATCTTCAATGTCCATCCATAAATAATTTTCGTGTTCCACACTGGGTGTAGCATGAGGATAAAGGGTAAGTTTCTTGGTATCATAAACATCAGAGATGGTCATTGAACCAGATCTACAACCAATGAAGGCATTGACTGTAGCTAACCATGGTCTTTCTAGAATTAGAGGGTGGCCCCCCAAATGGGTTTTAGGTTGCAATACGACAAAATCAACAGGATACTCCCATGAATCAACTGAAATATATAGATAATCGATTACTCCTTCTGGTTTGATAGTAGAACGATCAACTAATTCTAAAACAATAGGAGTAGGTCGGACTTGCGTTCTGAGTTGCAACAATTGTTTCATTTCAATTGGCATAATATTAATTGTTGCCCCTAAATCAACTAACACATCGGGAATAAATGTCTGTCCGATTTTGATAGTGACTGTAGGGTTTCCTGGGTCGCCATATTTGATAGGTGGGGTTTTGCCTAACATAATTTCAAAATATTCTCCCACTACGTGTACTGTGAGGGGGTCCCTAGGTTTCCTTCAAGGATTTTTGATACAGAGGTCTCTCACAATCTTCACATAAATAGGGCCATCTCTAATTGCTTGCAATAGTGGAATGTTAACATACAGATTTTTTGATTCTCCTAAGAGATTGAAGGATGATAATTCCACAGTTTTGGTAATTTCTAATCTTTCAGGGAATGGAGGGTCTGCTAATTCTATGATAGGTTCGTCAATTTCCTCTGTATCAACAGATAGTTTGTCCCCCGATTCCTTGTTTTATTCTAAAGATGGAGCAACTTCAATTATTGGCTCAACTATTCTCCTTGATCTCAATTTTATAGCATTACAAGGCATAGGGGTAATAGACAGAGCTGGCCCATTGTGTATATCAATATTCTAAACAACCTTATTATTTGGATTTGGGTTAGGTTGCACAGGCATCTGAGGTCGTAAGGGGGAATTTTTCTGTGGGGCATTGGGAGGTAACTGCAGTTGTTTCTGCTGGTACTGGGGTTGGAACTGTTGTTGATTGAGGTTCTATTGGTGATGATTTTGATAAGTAATTTGTTGTTGAGTGTTTCTTCAATATGGGTTCCATTTCCCAAGATGATTCTGTTTTTGTGGCATAGGTACCCATGCATTGGGATCCTGATAAGGAGGTGGCATCTGATTTGGAGGTGGGGCATTCATTTGACCATATTGAAGCTGACTGTTCACATTATTCCAATAATTAAGTGCTACAAGAAATAATTGAGGGTTTATACCTTGATCTCGTGGCTACCATTGTCTCCTCTGTTATTAGATAGACAACCTCCGCTTCCTCATTAGTCGCCTTCATTGATTCTTTTACACCTCGTAGAGAGGGACATTTGTTAGAGGCATGATCTAATTCACAAATAAGACATACTTGGATACTGTTCAGTGGGAACTCCCTTGGTGGATGTTTGTCTCTGCATTTCAGATAGAAAATGGCCAATGCTCGATCTGATTCTTCTTGTTTCTATTTGATCTTCAGTGTATCAATTTGTGAAGCAAAAGAGTTAATCATTTCTGTTTTGAAATCTTCTAATAGATTTCCTATTTCTTCTCTTGTTGCTCCTCCATTGGTTTATTTCTATACCCTTAAAAAAGTGGCATCCTTGGTAACTAGCTTATTCCTTGTAGATCCTCAAGAGCATCTCTTACAAAGATTTACAATGTCTTCATAGGATTCCTTAGATATTTCTCCCTTGCCAAGCATATTCAACATATCTAAACAATCATCTCTAACTCCTTTTATCAAAATAGTTTTGAGAATGTCCTTACTCACATATGGATATCCAGACCTTCGTAGATTATACTGTAGTCGCTCCACTAAATCTTCAAGGGTCTTGTCCTCCTTTTGAGACATCCTAAATAGTTCCTCTCTTCATTCCCTCATTCGGAAGTAGTCTTGTTATTTGTTCAGGAAAAGATGCCTCATTTGTTCCCATGTTGAAATATTCTCTCCTCCAAGGCTCATGAACCATCTTAACACGTTACCCTTCAATGTAGCTGGAAACAATTTAATCTTATGCACAGTGGTAGTGTAGTCATAGCTTCTACACAGAATATCAAATTCAAATAGAAACTCATTTGGATCCTCAATAGATAATCCATGGAAATTTGGCAGGTATGAGAGAGGTATGTTCTTCATAGGAGCCATTCCCCGTGTGGGAATATTAGTAATAGGAAAGACCAGGGTAGAGATAGTATTTTCGTCATTTACCTATTCTTCATTGTTCACTAGATCCCCATGGTGGAGCTCTTCTTCATTATCCCCTTGATTTTCCATATGTTCCCTCTCTCTCCACTCAATATAGAAAGCATCCCACTCCTCTTTAGTGACTATCTATCCGTTGATCTGATAAACAACTTCTTCTGCTTTTGTCTCTGTTCCGAGCTACACTTTCTTGATCTTCAATATTCTCGAGTGTTGCGTGCTGATTTGTTGGTGACAAATCTTCAGCTTCAGCCCCTGATGAAAATGATGTTTCAAAATGGGGTAGTTCTGATGTCTGAGGAATATGTCTTCTTGAAGGATTTGAAGGGAAAAAGATAGATCCTGAAGAAGAATCTGCTCTAGCTATAATCTCATCAACAAAGTTTAGCCTTCCTAGTGTAGGATTCCTTCCACCACGTCCTCTGGTACCTATATGGTTCGTATTTTTGGGGATACATCCTCTTGTTCCTCGATTCATGTAGACTACTCATTCCTAAGAAAAGAAAACTAATGTGCTTACAAGAATCTATAATTATCTTCCCCGACAACGACGCCAAAATGTTGGGCACTTTAATTATCTAAATAAATATATAATTAAGGTGTTCAATATGAATTGTCAAACCCAGGGAAGTTTTGTTATTGTAAGATAATTGTGCATAGTCTATGCTATATTATGAAAGAAAACACTAATCAAGTTGCAGTACTGAAAGAAACAGAGTTGAAAAGCTGAATACTAACACAAGTTGCTGACACAGCTGGAGTTCTAATCTACTGTTGAAGAATTGAAATCACACTTGCATAATTGAAATCTAATTTGATGAGTGTATAAGAATCCTGGATTATCTAATCTATTCTAATTTTCTATTTTACTCTTGTATAAGGAAATTCTGTGCTAATTGCCGAAAGGAAGTCTACTTAATTGCAGAAATGAATTCACACTTTTATTTTCTTTTGCTTGAAAACAAAGATTTAATCTAATGCAGAAAAGGGAAAGCAATTCTCCAGAAGTATTCAACAATTGATTCTAACTCTCATGAGACACACTAATGTGCATTAACAGAAAGGAACTGATCTGTAACAACAAATGTATTCTAGAAATGTTAAACAGATAAATCATCCAAATCAAAGCAGTTAATCTAAAACTCAAAACAAAGGGGAGTCTGTGAGGAAGGTGGGCCCTTTCCTTCTCACTAAATCCACTCAAAAAGACTACAGTAAGTTAAAGAAACTCAATTCACTTCTTTATTAACTCGCAAAAATGTTCAGATACAATATGCTTCACTTCACTCTCTATTCCACAACTAATCTTCGGTACCAATGATTACAAAATCTTTGCTATTTAAAGACAAAGTCATTAAGTTAAAACAGACTCAGAACAACTTTAAGAATCCGAGATTCTCAAGTTGTTCATTTGATACAAAATATCTGTTATCTTCACAAAATCTGGAAAAAGAATCTTGATCACCAGTGTAAGCCAAAACGTGTAACAACCTTGAGGATCGGTCTTCAAGATTCAGATTTGAATGATATACCAGCTTCCAGGATCAGTGGGCATCTATTGCAGCAAGTGTAATAGCTTCCAGGATCGACGGGAATATGTTGCAGCAGGTGTAATAGTCTTCCAAGAAAGGTGTGCAGTTTCTGTAGTCATGTAACAACATGCAGAACTGGCGCAAGGCTATAACATTTGGTGTAAAAACAATGATATTTCTTCAAGACTTGTCTGTTCTACACATTTTGATCATTAGTTTCACATTCATGGGTAAAATATGAGAAATGTTACCAATCAAACATATTAAGTAAATAAGAGTATAAAAGCAAGATCAATGATTCATACCTTGGGAAAAAGGGTCTTAGAAAACATTATAGTAGGCATTTAGCATAGAAATGATAAGGTTGAATGAGAAAAATATATAGTGAAAAAGGGACATTTCTGGGTCTTAATAGGCAGAGCAAGTTCGAGGGACACCTCGACTATAAGACTCAATAGAGTCTCTAGAATTCTTTCTGTGTGAGACAACCTTGGCAAGGCAAGATGGATCACAAGATGGATCACTTTGAGATTTTGCAGGGGAGCGAAAGGGAAGGTCGTGGGTGCCATTAAACCTGCACCAAGAACCCGAAAGGTTATGTGTTTAATTACAGAATGAGACCATCAAGGTCTCAGAGATTTTTTTGGCTTCGAAATCAGAGATCCTTGACTAGGAGGTCGGACTGGTTCCCCGACTTTCCAAATTAGAAACCATGAACAAATATTCTGTCCTTTAAGAAAAGCGAAAATTTTTATGCCCCGTCGTGGGCATATTGCACAAATTCTATCTAGGGTTCATGTTGGGATTCTATTGCATTACATGGGCCCTCAATCAAGTGACCAAGGGTGGTGGCAGGGAAATTTTCACATGGGGGAAGGCACAAAAACAAGAATTTGATTATATGAATCATCACTTGTGCTCAACTCCATTACTCTCCTTGCCTGATTTGCAACAACCATTCGAGATTGAGACTGATGCATCCGACTACGCTGTAGGCACAATTCTCACTCAACATGATCATCCGATAGCATACCATAGTGAGACACTCTCAGATACCGTCCAAGAATACCCCACCTATGACAAGGAAATGTATTCCATTGTGCAAGCCTGCCATCAATGGAAACATTACATTCTGGGAAATGAGACAATCATCCACACTGTTAACAAGCCTCTACAGTTCATACAGACACAAGTGAAGTTGCATAACGACTTCCATAAAAAATGGTCCACCTACCTGTAATAGTTCCATATCAACATCAAATATAAGACATGGGGCACAAATCGTGTCATTGACTACCTCAATCGACCTCCCATGGCTGCACTCACAACCATGATCCATTCCCGTGGGCATGAGGCATCTTAGTGGCCCCAAATTTATCAGCGAGATCCCGACTTCACCACCACCTATCAACTCTTGGGTACATGCGTGAATGCCATCGATTTTCACATTTAGGATGGACTGTTATGTCATCTGGGACATCTCTGTGTTCCTGGAAGCAAGCGTGCAAAGATGATTTTGGAGGCTCACTATAGTTGGATGACATAGAATTTTGGCATGGAGAAAATTGTGGTCGTTCTATAGAAACATTTTTATTGGCCAAAACTTCGACAAGACATCAACAAGTATATTAGATATTGCATTTTTCTGTGCCATTTCCAAGCCAACCATCAAGAAGCAAGGCTTATACACCCTTATTCCTACCCTTGAGAGGCCTTGGGAATCCATCTTGATGGAATACATGTCTGGCCTTCAATCCACCAAGCAAGGAAATGATTGTGTATTTGTGGTGGTTGATCGGTTTTCAAAGATGGCCATTCTCACAGCCTGCAAGAAGAGCATCACAATGACAAATACTTCCAAGCTCTTCCTTGAATGAGTGTGGGTACATTTTGGGATACCACAGACCATCATCTCTGATCGGGACAACAGGTTCCTCAACACATTTTGGTCGAGTCTTTGGTCATTTTTGGGCACCAAGCTCACTAAATCCACTGCCTTCAACCCTCAAACTGATGGCCAAACAAAGGTCGTCAATTGAATGATTGTGCACATCCTACACATGTATAACTCTAAGAATCTGCGTACATGGGTTGAGAGTCTTCCCTATGTTCAACGCATCTACAACAAGGCTCTCCATATCTCCACCAGCCATAGCCCCTCTCAAGTGGGGATGGGATTCCAACCCTTGGGTCCCATTGATGTTTCACTACCTCTTGCAACAACACAGAGAGATTCTTCCCATGTTCAGTCTGAGGCCGAAAAATCCACTAGATTCATTGAGCATATTCAACACATCCGCCAACACGTCCATGAGATTTTGCAGAAAGCCAATGCTAAGTACAAGTAATGCCATGATCAACGCTGAGTACCGCACAAGTTTCAAGTGGGAGACAAGGTCTAGTTACATTTGTAGAAAGAACACTTTACAAGTCCCCATCGGAAGATCCATCCACTTCTCTACGAGCCTTACACTATCACCAAGGCTGTGGGTGACAATGATTTTTAGCTCAACACTGCCCCCTTCCTTGGCTTTCACCCAATGTTCAATGTGGACCTCCTCCAACCATATTTTCCACCATTGGATACCTTGGAGATCACAAAAATATTGACACCAACATAGATCAACCCTAACTGCATGGAACAAGTATCCACTAATCAGATAGTGGACACACAGGTCAAGGGAACTCACCAACAAAGGATCCAACTTTATCGAGTTTTCAAGGCAACGCAACTCATGCACCAAGGAAAGTGGCTCACTCAAATCCAAATTCAACAAAAATTTCCTTACCTGATGGGGGCACTCAACACAATGGAGACCATTGCTTCCTAAGGGGGGAGGATTGATCCAGGTGGATATTGGTGGCGACCCACCTATTCCAACTGGCTCCTCTTGGCAATTTTTAGTTCAACACGTTCTTCTGTAATTCTTTATAATTGTGGGTTCTACACTTCCGGGGCTGTCTGAAGCCCTACACAAACTCCAAGTGGATATTGGTGGCCACCCACATAATCCAACTGGCTTACTTTGGAAGTTTTCATGTCAATACATCTTTTTGTACTTCCAAGGCCGTTTTAGGGCCCTAAACAATTTTTTTTTGGCTTGCCATGGTCAAACTATTGATGGAGTCAAAATTTGATGGCATAATGTGTATTTCTCAAAAATACCTTTCCAACGTGCTATCACACACCTAAAACAAAGGTCATATGCAAAATTTATGACCCCGAGAAGTTGAGTTACCAACTTACCCATCGTGGCCCACATAACTTTTAGCGTTTCATCTCCTAGGGTTAGGTTTTTTGATGTCTAGGGTTTTGGCATTCATGAGTAATGTGTTAAGCACTCAACACACCCTAAAAAGTCTATGTAAAATTTCACTTTTTGGGTACCACTTGATCTTTTGGCATTGTTTGATATGGAAAATGTGTCCTTTGCTTATCATCTTTGTTTCTCTTTAAGTCTTTAAAATCTTGCTTGGACATGTGAAAATCATCAACTTAAAAGACTAATATCTAAATTAGAGAAATTACAGTCAAGGTTTTCCCGGACATGCTTAAGGATTTCAACATCAGGAAGGATTCAACGTGAAAGAGAACACTAGATAGAACCAAAGTTGTTGAGCCCCGATCTTCGTCGGCATCGACAGACACAATATTTCTTTTGAGACAAGCACCACCAAGAATGTCATCGATGATTGATCAATTCGGCATCAACGAAAGGTTAAAATAACAAGCATTGAATGAAATATGAAATAACAATTGCCAACCTCCGAGAAGTTTTCAACGTCAGAAGTTTTTTCAGGAGGATACCGATGGAAACATGCATGAGGATATAACCAATTCCCGATCTACCAACTAACGAGACGATGCGATGGGACATTTTTTCTCTGAGATACGCTAGATACGACACATTTAAAGGTTAATTAATTCCATAATATCGCACTAACTACTAATTCGTGCACAAATCAAAGGACCGTTGGGACCTGCCAATACAATGATTTTTTCCCCCCAACGCCTCTGCCGTCAACCCACGTAGAATTTATTTGCAGATTTTTGGCGGTAGATTGTTTTGAATTTCACCCATTACTTGTATTAACTGGTTGATACGACTGGTAGGATATCTCCCACTATATTCTCTAAGTCATTGAAAATAGGTTTATTCTGTGCACAAAGGAATCCAGATCATCCAGAGGAGAGAAATGAGCAGTCCTTGGATAACTTCCAAGGTCCAGTGAGTATAAAAACAACACTTTATCAAATGTTATAGGTATGTACCGGTCTATGGATGTTTTATGCTTCATTTCATACGCTTTATCCAATGTCACCCTGCACACCTGCTTGAAGATTGTTTCCGGTTGCAGGAACGATGCCTCTGAAGAAACCCACCACCAAGAAATATCTGAGAGCTCCAAAGCTACAGGAACCAGAGGTGGGAGAAGGTTCCTCCTCAGCGGTGGTGAGACAAATGGAATTCGCTCCAAAACCAGTGCCCATCATCAAAACCTTCACCAAGAAAGCTTTTGATCAACCCCCGACCTTTGGAGACACAGAGGCAAACATTGGGACCAAGAAAGTATTTTCGCATTGGGAAGAAATTTTCAAGAAAATTAAGTGGGAATAACTCCCTGAATATACTTCGCACAATGATCCTGATATGAGAAGACTCGACGATGAAGTCCTCTTGAGTGTACGAAAGGTGTATCTACACATGGTGGCAAGCAGGACTCCGGTATTTCCCTGCATTAAACTCCTCAAATGGTTTATTGATCACACTGACACACAAAAATGTTTGATTAATGACAACAACGGTGGGTGTGTTAGTGTTTTCCTTCCATCAGAAGTGCAGAATTATTACAAGCTCAGAGAGCCAGAAGAGCGGTTGAATAATGATTTTGTTTTGAGCTTCTATGAGAAGCATGATACCAGTAAGGCGATGGCTTCCTGGTGGAGAGAGGATAAAAAATTCACCAATCGGACCTCTGGTTGGTACTCGAAGACCAACCTTAGAGAGCCTTACATCTATCTAATGGCTCTCCTCTGCAAATTACATGGGGAAAAATATTTCTCTAGGTTTTCAGAAGCTTGGATGCCTCTAGCATATATCGTGGCCATTTCTGGAATAGATTTCAACTGGGGTGAAATCACCTCCAAACAACTGAGCACTTGCATATGACAAGCTCAAACACTAAAAGAGGGAGAAACCTTGTCCTTTTACATGGCATATTTGTTGGACAACTAAGAGGGGGGGGGGTGAATTAGTTGTTACCGAGCTTAAACAATATTCCTATTTTAAAACTCTTTGCAGAAACACTGAATGATGATCACAATAATGCAGGGAAATAAACAATGGCACATTCAACATCAGTCATATGAGAAACACAGAGACAGATATTTTTTGAGGAAACCCATACAGGGTAAAAACCTCTTTTTCTTTATATGATAAGTAATAATTACATTATTTACATTATCATACATATGAGCACCAACTCATAATGAGGCTACAACCTCTGTTTTGCAAGCTGCAACTTGCTGAGAGCACCAACTACCCACTAGAAGGAAGCACCAACTCCCTGGTTTCTCTAGCACCAACTAGAAGGAAGCACCAACTCCCTGGTTTCTCTAGCACTAACTAGAAGGAAGCACCAACTCCCTAAGTGTTTCCATCACCAACTGGATGGAAGCACCAACTTCCAATCATACAGGCACCGACCTGTATAACAGAGAACAAGAGTTCTCCCTTGCACCACCCTGCCACCCTGGTTTCTCTGGCTGCAACCAGATGGAAGCTACAACTCCCTGTGTTCAAGCACCCACTTGAACCTATGAGGACAATAGTCCTCTGTAGAACCTCCCTTCCACCCTAAAATAAAAATCTTTGCTACTGAAACTTATTACAGTGATATGATGTTCAACAATGGCTTACCAGACTCATCACTGTTCTGCTGCATTTCATTGCTCTGTCTGCCTCATTGCCTTTATGCACACATGACTTGTGCTGTCTATTCTTCTGCTTTTTATGCTCTGTGTGCCATGTCCATTCACTGCACAGTTCCTCTTCTGCTCAATTCAGCTAGTGCACTCTCCTCCTTCTTCACACATGAATCACCTTCAATAAAAACAACCACAGAAACTCCAATGGCAACAACAACCGCTTCTCTTCTCTGTGTTGTGTATATATAGCTTCTATGCATCTTGTGCATGCAATATTTGCCATTCCTCTGCATGCTCATACTGCGCTAATCTCCTCCACATCTCAAGTGCTCTGCATGATGATCATCGCGACTCTTCGACTTCTCTGGCAGTTCAACCGCGCGTTCGGCATCACTGGGTGTTATGCTGAGATTCCTCAGCCTCTTTGGTAGTTGAGACTCTTCATCTTCTCTGGCATAGTCAAGCTTATCCTTTCTGTTTTAGTTACAGGCTCCAAACCTCATCCAGCTGTCAATTTCCTCCACGAATCATCTTCATTCCACTGGCAGATTCCTTGTAACTCTTCAGCTCCTCTGGAAATCACACAGAAGTCTCTTCGCATCCTCTGGTAGAAACCATCAATGGTTTCTAGTAGTTACACTGTGAGGATCAACATTAGCCCTCCGATCGTGCTCATTTTCACCTCCATCATTGGATTAACTCTGATGGGTTCTTGCATTATTTACCTGTTTCGCACTTTCACAATTCAGATATTCTGCGATGAGACATCTTGAGTCTCCATGTCACGAGCTTCGAAAAGGAGCTTGGCTGCTCTAGCTCCCTCCTCTACATGACCACAGGTGGTGACCTCCGGTTACACCGACAATTCACCTTTTCGGTATTTCGGCATTCGTATGATCCAGTGTCTCGACACTCCCATATGTGATCCCCGAAATTCCGAGGTGGAGCTTATCTACACTAGGTCCTTCCTCCACGTGACGACACGCAGTGACCACAGGCTGCGCTAAAAGGCACTGCGAACTTCTAATCTTCATCGACCCTGATCGACGGTCTACGATTTCTATGAATCAATGGTCCAGATCTCATCGTGAATTCGCATCTCACTGTTCCTTAGATGGATATTCTCGTCACTCCAAGTCACGATAGGCGAGACTCAGAGATGGAGCTCAGATCAACGGTCCAGGCTTTTGATGTATTGATGGTCTAGATCTTATCGTGAATTCGCATCTCGCGGTTCCTTAGATGGAGGTTCTTGTCACTCCAAGTCGCGATAGGCGAAACTTTGAAAAGGAGCTTATCTAGACTGACTCCTTCCCTTCTCATGACCATGGGTTGTGACCACAACCTTATGCATAAGGCGCTTTCACGATTTCGCATTTCGTGAGTCTGGAGATGAGACATATCGACTCTCCAAGTCGCGATCCCTGATACCCCGAAATGGCGTGGGATCAACGGTCCTGATCAGAGCTTGATTCAACGACTGCGATTGAATCGCAATTTCGCATATCGCGAAATCGACATTCTTGTTGCATTGTTTACTTGCCTCTCCATGTTGTGATCCCCGAAACTCCAACACGGACTGGAATCAACGGTCTAGATCAAAGCTTGATCTGACGGCTCATATTACATCGCGATTTCGCATATCGCGATATCGGGATTCCTGATGTTAATAATCTTTGACATGTTCAACTCGTGATCCTCGAAACTCCGACATGGACTGGAATCCACGGTCCAGATTCAACCTTGATCTGATGGCTCAGATTTAAGTCACGATTTCGCATATCATGATTACACCCACTTCTCCTTGTTATACTTTAAAAGGTGTGCAGGTTCTCCTTGATCCAACGATGGTTGGGTCCTGTGCTTGGATCTAACGTCTGAGATCTATCCTCCTATTTAGGTCTCTTCTTGTCTATATTCTGATCTGACGGCCCTCGTTCTTTCGGGAATTTTGAATGGATCCAATGATCAGAAATGCTTCTCAAGCTTTACGGGCCTTCGATCATTCGATCAACCTGAACTTATCTTCTGTTTGCCTGGTTGCGTTTCCTTTGATCATTCGATCTTCTTGAATATCACTGCACTTTTGATCATTTCTGCTGTACTCAAGCCATCATCACTGCTGTACTTGCCATCAATGAAAAGCATACGCTACCTGTAAAACATACCAAACATCCTCTGCACTATCTCTTCTGATCTTATCGAGGTTGCTCTGTAGCGTCTTCCCAAAATACTTCTGGTGCCCATCTATTACATTCTTCCTGTACTCATGCCATCTTCATTGTTGTACTTGCCATCAATGACAAGCATATGCTACCTGTTAAACATTTCCAACAATATTATCTTTTGGATGTCGTCTGTGCTAGAAATGATTTCACTGGAATGAACTTAAACTGGCGCACCTCAGAGCTCCCGGTCCATGTTTATTTTAGCATCCTGTGGGTGAACAGGTATAGGAAATCCTACTCTCTCATCTGTGACCAATTTATCACACACATTTACTTTTTTCTATTCAAAAGGGAATGTCCAAGGTTGTCAAATGCAGCCAAAAAGATTATATTGAAGGTTGGCCACTGGTATCTGGATGAGCGTGACACCTACATCAGGGTTTTCAACACCATCAGAGCACCTCATTTGCTACCTTTCTATGTCCCTGACAAACTAATAGTAGGGGAAATATGTTATTAGACCATCCTACAAGGGTACAATGCTACTTTGGTAAAGGATAAGAAGCGTGCCTTCATACCTTATGGGTTTCATGTTGGTTTCTACATGGTGAAAGACACAGCTCAGGCCAAGCAAGAAGGGTTAAGACAATTGGATTTTTGATTCTGGACTGGTCGCTTTCACAAGCACGACCCTAAATTTTTAGTTCCAAAGCACATGTCCCAAGTATCTTCCTGCTGGCCATACATCCATGACAGATTTGAGGATGATATCTTCACTGAAAATGCTCAAGAATAGAATGAGGTGGTCGCAAGGATGGCAGACCCCAAGGCAACCAGATTCAAGGCTCCGAGTTGGGATGAGAAAGCATCAGTCCTTAAAAAAATAGTTCAAAATACCATCAAGACCAGAGAAGAAATGACCTCAGTAGAAGTGGTGGGATTACCCAAGGGAGTCACTGGAGCGGTGGAGATTGCCCAGGTAGCCCCGATACCAGACACAGATCTCTTCGAGGTTCAAAATGTGCAAGGGATGGGGGGACTCATGTATCAACAATACCAACGACTAATGAAGCAGATGCAGGACAACCCAGAGCTCATCATAGTGTCGAAATGTCCGACCGAAAGTCTAGAAGAAATCCTAGCGGGGGAGAGCGACTTGATTCCATAAAACCTGGTAATAAAAACATGTCTAATAACCCTGATTCCATAAGGCCGTCGGTCGGACTGCCGACAGGTGCGACGATTCAACCAGAGGTGGGTTGAGTATCAGTTGGAGCAAGCACACCTAATCCTTTGAGTGAATTTATAAATATATATGGCGTGATGAGAGCTCGGAGACGTCTCTCGGGACCCCTGTGCAGATCCAAGAAGAAAAGGGACCTGAGAAGGCTTCTTTTACTGATCTTGAGGTTCAGATCTAGGAAATCCTACGAAAGAAAAAAGAAACCGAAAATGTTCCTGACACAAAGAACCCCGAAGCACCAGAGACCCGAGAAGACGACTCAAAGGGTAAGTTAGAACTAGATGAGCCAAAAGGAGGATCCCCACAAAAGGAAGTCGTTTATTCAACTGCCCACGAGCAAGTGAGTATTGGGTATTTTCCTGACTTCTCTTTTTCGTTTGATACTCAGATCCCCGATAAGAAACAGGCAGAGGCTGAGCCCTAAGAGTATAATAAGAAAGTTCAAGAACACGATATGGAACAAGTATACACCGCTGGAAATTTGGGAAACACACTTACATGGGGTGATCAGCAGATTCCCGAACCGGTGGACAAGGTGGACGATATCTATGCAATCTCCTACAATTGAAAGACGAGGGACATCATCCAAAGAACCATGAAGAAAACAAAAATCACATTGGATTGCTCCGTCCTCATCACCACAGAGGAGGATTTGATAAACATAGAAAATGCCAGAACATCTGAGCTCATCGACTCAAGGATGGAGATTTCAGATGCCACCCTGAGCAGAGATAAACGGGATGAAAAAGAGTTGGACGCTGCCCTAAAGGAGCTAGATCATTTTTTGCATTTGGCTGAATACTATAAGGGCACCACTCAAACTGTAGTTTATCTAAGAAGCGAGTTCGAAGTGACTTACAACAGGTTCACACATGAGCTCCATGAAGATAGCTGAGCTCCATGAAGACACTCTCATGGCACTCGCAACATGTAAGGATATGGAGCGATGGCATGAAAGGGAGTATAAAGCTGTAGAAAGACTCAAATACATCGATGCAGTCCAGCAGGGCCGAGATAAAGAAGAACACGACATTTGAATGTTGGGAAAAAACAGTCTTGATTGTATGAAGCGATTGACCGAGTACTGAGATAAGATGTCCCAAGCACCACACAGAGAAATTCAAAAGCAATGGGAAAAATGCGAGAAGCATTGGGGTAAAATCAACGAAGCAATGAAGGATATAGGACTCCCCAAGTTTGGCGACCTTGACAACTTCATCGACTTATGCAACATAGTCAGATCACATGCCAAGAAAGACTCACTATGGGTCGAAGAAGTAGCCAAGGTGACCGATACGTCGTCAGGACAAGTGCAAAGATTTATGGAACATCCGATGAAGGCTCAAACCATGCTATAGCAATTAAACACCAGTCTAGTGAAGTACCAAGTGCATGCGATGGAGATCAAAGGTTTCTACACGACTCCGATGGAACGACAATGGTTTCCATGGGCTCAAACCTATGACAAACTATTTATCAATTGGTCTGAGTATGAGAAAAGTCATGCTTTCAAAGAAATATCTTGAGTTGACTGTTAAAGAAACTGTTAAAAGATGACGCCACATGGTGTATTTTGCTTTGCTTAAACTGCACTTAGCCGTTATTTTCAGTTGAAATTTAAATTATAAATAAAGACATCGACCAATTAGTTAGAGGTCGATGGTCATGGCAAGAACTCTTTCTTTCTGGTTGTTAAGAATTATTTTGAAGCTACTTTGATTTGAGAAGTCCTTCTGGACCAAAGACAAGTTATTTTCATCAACTTCATGTGTGATT
The DNA here is from genome assembly GCA_900067695.1 of Picea abies. Classification (NCBI taxonomy): domain Eukaryota; kingdom Viridiplantae; phylum Streptophyta; class Pinopsida; order Pinales; family Pinaceae; genus Picea; species Picea abies. The sequence goes on along the minus strand of CBVK0101736326.1, from coordinate 16,319 downwards.
GGACGTGGAGAAGAAATATTTCCTATCCTGTTTCATGAATGATGTTGTAATGAGTAAGAACAATTAATTCTGTTGTCAAGTTATCTGGTGAAATTTTTTGTTGTTCTTTACTTTAATGATGAAAATGAATCGTGATGTTATTATGTGATGAATGGTCCTGGTAGATGAATTATTTTGCTTGCCATTATCTCATTGCATATGTGTTTTCTTTCTGGTAGTTAGTATCTCAGACAATAATTGGATGCTCACGTGGTTAATGTATTAGTACTAGGCCTATGGTATAAAATTGTCGTCTGCATGCTTGAGCAACGGGTTATCCCAAGTTCAACCTCTTCCTCTTAGTTAAGCTTAATTCCATTTTTGTTGCCAAGTTGGTTTATACCGACTTACATCTCATATTGGCCCCACCCAAGAGAAAATATACAAAAGATAATAGTCCAAACTGAAGGAAGAGCCTTCATAAGAAAATGTAAATCCCATCGATAATTTGGCTAGATCGCAAGATTTGGAGAACCATTCCACTATTAAACGCTGTAGAGTCTAATTGGGCCTCGGTGGCGGGTTTGGTTCCTATTGTTGAGTCAAGGGATTTAAGACCCATCAACATAATGTTAAAAAGGCCTTTGGAGCCTCATTGTAATCATTCTGCCTAGATGGATGCACGTAGAAGCCACATCTCTTCTCAGAGATAGCTACCACCATTCGAGCATGTTGTTTTCAGTTCTGCAGTTTTAGCCTATTTTATTTATTCAATAGAAGTTATTGTTCATTGGATATTTGTTGTTGTTCTCTGTATCTCTGTATTATTGTATTCAATCTATTATTCATTTCGTTTTGCTCATAAATCTAGATCAATCTTGGGGTATGGAAAATCTCAAGTGGAAAAAACCCCATGATCCACTAGCTTACAAGAGATAAAAATTAATAACAAAGCTAGGGTATGTTTTTTTTTTGTATTTTTGTAATAAAATATGATTGAAAAATATTTTTGAAATTTAATTGGTTGAAGAAATTGAGAGATTATTTTACCTTTACTTTTTACCTTAAGATGTCTTTGAGTTTGTGCAATTATGACCCCACAAGCTTAAGATTGGCCTGGATGGATTTCTAGTCAATTGGGTTTGGAGTGGAAGCACTATTGCCCCCAATGCTAGAAATTCAAATAGAAATGGGTTCCTTCTTGGATTTGCTAGGATATCTCCTCTATAGGATGGTCTCTAAAAAAATCAATCAATTAGGGTCAAAGTAATAATATACCACTTGGTTGAAGTTACTCTTAAATGAGTTGGTCCAACAACTTGGGTGTATTATACTTGTATCCCACAAAGAAAGTAAGGAGACAAAGGTCTATATTTTTTCTTCCATGTGACTATGTATCCCCTCAATGGATCAATTGCTTATTTCTTTCAATTCTCGTAAGAAACCCCTACCAAAGCACAATTAAATATATCCAAGACCAAGAAAAATAAGCATTACAATATATAATCCACAATGACACAAAAAAAATGTGTTATGAAAAGTGATATTATGATCTCACAAATTTTCAACAACAACAAATGAGAGGAGTAGCTAGCCTTATATGACAAAATTCTAAACAACTTATTTCTAACTCCCTCATAAAAAATAATTTCTCTTGGTTTGCACATCCACAATTGGTTGGAGGCTAAACCATTGAATATATATTTTATATTACATAACTCCATGGTCAAAATGGGATAAATTCCATTTTTATATTTCTTGACCAATTAATTTATCCACTAGAGAGGTGTGCCCCACAGAAAAGAGATTGTATGGTACTAGATGAAGCTTGATTTCGGTGGAAAAGCTCCAACGTTCCATTTAGGGACAATTTAATCTTGAAGAATGAACTCAAATGATCACAATTTTTCCACTTTGACTATTCCTCCTTCAATGACTAGTTTGACTTGTCAAATCAACTAATGAGTAGTTGTGATTTGTCCCAAAAGATGACGATTTAGTCATTTGGTGGAGAAATTATTTTTTTTGCATGTGAAAAGAGCATCTTTGACCTTCCAAAAATTATTCCAAGGTGGGAAGATGACACCATTCCATTCCTTGACCATTTGACGTAGAAATATGTGCCACACGATTTTGTAGAAGAAGTGGGATGATTTTCCTTTGGGGAAAATGATCTTTCTCAATATTCCATCAATCAGAATGATGTGATATGGGTTTTGCTTGTGATTTTTTTCTGTTAATTTTGAACCCATGTTGTATTTTTACCTTCGGGGTGCACTTCATGAAAAGACATGCACCGATGAAAACTTTGTGAGATTTCCATGTTGAGAACAAAATGATAGTGCACCATGGCCAAGGGATTCCTATAGACTCAATACAATATAACTATGTGGGAAGACATAGGTTGCATGACATGGACCAAACTAGGCCCCACAAACTGCAATCACCCCTACATAAGACCTATGGCTCCATAAAATCATTCATCCCAATAGATCCGTGCCACGACCTCCAATCCTATCTAGGATGAAAGATAGTGAGACAAGGACATAAAGGGACTAACCATGATCAGACTAAGTTTGGGAGTCCACTACAAAAATCATCCACTATGGTTTACATGGATTTAACTTACATCCTTAGGATTACAATGATGTATCCAAGTAAAAACATATGGTAGCTCTTGGAGAGGTAACAACTGGCTCCAACTGGGACACTTTCTCTTCCTGAGAGGATGTGAGAACCCCAAAATATCAACTTGTAGACCTAAAACAATATCAAAGAAAACATCAAATGATAGGAGAGAGAGTAAGACATGAAGTCTTATCCCTTCCAAGAAAAAAAATACAACAATACAAGATGCATCTAATCTATGAAAAGGAAATGATGAAATGAAAAATTGAAATGAAAGACTAAACTAATGCTCATGATAGATATTATTCAAAACTTGAAAGAAAATATTAACAAAAATGAAAAAACATGTAAACTAAACTAATGCTCATAATAGAGATATTATTCATCCTACCTACTCTAATCAAGGTATCAATATATATCAAGTAAAATCATATAACCAATGCAACCAACAGATAAAATCATAATTACCTTGGGTTTTACCTTTGTGCTTGGTTTCTAAGTAGAAGTGTGATATGTCAAACCTGTAACAAACATATGTTGGTAACTCTTTCATGACTTGGAAAGATCCTGCAATGGGACTGAGATCATTATGCAAAAGAGTTACAATGGAGTACCATGCATCCCTTGTAATACTGCATGCTTCTTGAATCCATAACTCAACATGGTTGATGTACTTATTGTTCTCATTGTTGGCATTGAACCACTCATCAATGTTACTGATCACATTATCAAGTAAAAGAGGCTTTGATGGCGGTTCCACCTAGAACTTGCATGAAGACTACCACTCTTCATGGATGTATCTAATCACATACCCACACATGCGATGATATAATAAATAAGAACTGAAAACAAAAGGAAACTCACACTTTATGTTTGATTTATGTGGCATGAAAGGATGACAATTCATGAAGCGAGTCTGAAACTGAAAATGCTTCAGCCTTTCCACCACTATGACCCTCAAAATCTCATTTTTAAAATGGAAACTCCCATTTTTCACATGTTCCTGTAATATGGCCAAACTTGGTTGCTCATATGGCCAAAACTTGACAATCTCACGTTCATCATTATCTATATCATAGATTGGATCATCATGAAAATGATAGTAACTTGCATCCCATTTGCATTTGTCGACTTGAAGGAATGCATTAATGCTTTCAATATGTATGCAGTCATGCTTTTTATTCAATGAAAAAATTCCCACCGAGTTGTCCTCTTTCGAATCACTACGAGATGTATCATGATAATTGGATGATAGAAAAGGAACAAAGGCTGTCAAATCTGTAGTTTCATTTGGAGGTGGGAGGGTGGGTTCCTGAATGTCATTGTCATCAATGCTTTCCTCATTCCTGTGATCTTCAATTGTATCTTGATTTTCAATGGAAATATGAGAAGGTTCTTTTCCGCTGCTCCCCACTATGATTCCTTCCTCTTCTTTCTCGATGTGGCTAGGAATTTTTTCTTTCATATCAATCATAACTTTGTCTCCATATATAAAATGAAACTTTTCACTGTTCTTTTTCTGTTGAGACAACACATTTAAATCTATCACATGGTCTTCCTCAATATTTTCGAGGTAACATTTCCATTCCTTGTCCCTACTTGCCTCGTCCATTTCTTTGAGGCTTTTCAGATAGGCCTCCCAGTGATCGTTCTTTTTTGAACTTGAGTGGTCATGTGATAGGAGCTCATGGGAGGGGGAAGAAGTTTGAACCTCTTCCATACCAATCATGTTGTTAGGCTCCAATCTACTGATGTAAATTAGAGTGCAAATGATTGTCAATCCGGTGTTTGTAAGACTTAGAGGCACATCCAAAATATATGGATTTAGAGATAACTTTTATTCCTTAATGGGAATAAACCAAAACCTATTCTAAGGGCTGAATATGGAAGAGATGCTAAGCTTTTGTTTAGAATTCCTATTTATAGATCTCATAACAGTAATCAACAATTGTTTTTCTAAAGAGTATCAACAATAAGCATTCAAGAGATGTTCGAACTAGTTCTAAGGCTTATTAATGCTAGAAGGACAAAACTCTTATTCAAGAGATGCATTCATTGTCTTCTTTCATTCATTAGCAACTATCATCAAATTAAATCAAAAGTACTGAAAGCGTAAATAACTCAAAAAGCACTCATGATTATCCTAATGCTTGAAAGCAAACTACACATTGAATTCTTATTCAAGAAATCATTCACAACATGAGTAAGGCTTAGAAACATTAAGCATTCTACTTAACTATGGAATTCATATAACTACAACAAAGAATAAACTCATCTACAACAAGATCTAATCTAAAACATGTATCAAAGATTACTTGAAAATAACATAAAGGAAGAGTGTACTAGTTTGGCAAAGGGGGCCCTCCAATGCTTCACTTGTACACTTGAGTTGTCTCAGCTAAGAAAGAGCTCCAGAAACATTCACATCATCATATCATAGGAATTATCAAGAACAAAATGCAGAACTGATCTCAAGATTGCAAATTCCAAAGTTTCTTCATTCACATTCAAGGTTGTCATACTAGTCTATGCTTTAGAGTATTTATACAAGAGTTTTAAAACTAATAATCCTAATAAATATCCTAAATATCATGATCAGATCCATAATATATTCTAGGAAGGTCGAATGCCCCCTTCAGATCCATAATAGATGACCAAATCCCACGAAAATCCAAAACTGTCCATGATTTAAGGCTAAAACAAGGTATTTTCTACTTAAGTGGCCCTGTTTGACCAGCGTTGACCAGATACCTGGAAGGCTCAAATCTTGAAGCTGATAGCTCATCACCCACCCTTGTACATCAGGGATCATGACCCAAGTCTTAGATTTCGCCCAGGTGTCCTGCAAGTACACAAACCTAGGAGCAATTACGGGATTTAGTCAAATCTTGTAATTTCTGATAAATTTTCAATTTTAATGCCAAAATTTAGAAAACTCAATTCTTAAGCTAAAGAATGATAAATATACCTTTCATAAGCTGTTTTGTGGAAAATATGGAATGAAATGAAGGAAAAATGGATGGATATAGAGGCAAAAGTGTAGTTTATAGAGTAAAAAGGAAGCATAAAAATGTACTCAACACCTGTGATGTTTTTTTCTACTGTTGATCTCAATATATTTCATACGTAGACCAAGACCATCCTCAATAAGTCTTTATGCATAATATAATTATTTTATTTCATGGACTAGGGGCAACCAACCTACTAAATCATAATCCCACCTTGCAAAAAAAGCTTCCAAATTTTTTGCAAAAGACAGAAACATGCCTTTGCTAAGGCTTTCATACCACTTCTATGTAGAGTCTATTAATTTATCGTAAAACATTTCATCATGAGATCCTTAAGGAAGAATTCATTTTTCTTACAGAATGCAATAAAGGTAGAGATATATTTCACAATTGAATCCCCGTATCCATAGAAGAAGGGAAAGTCTCATTCGAAGTCAGTTGTATGATCATGGGGAAAATTCTTCATACCTGAAAAGTCAATTAAAGCATAACATTCTTCTAACCATGGAGGGAGATTCTCCATTTTATTAGTAGGATATATAAGTAAAGCTAAAATGAAAATTCGAGATGAAAAATATCTATTAAAATAACACAATGGAGTCGCCAATACATACCTTACTTCTTACCTTGGAGAGTTAAATCTTGTGTTGTATGTTTTTGTCTGACTTGGTTCAGGTGGAGTTTCCAGGTGAGCTCATGCAAGTTGGTGCACAATATAATAAACTCACAAAAAAAAATGCAAAACACAAGTTCTTACTAGAGATTGGACAATGGAGTCGCCAATGCTTTAGTACTTTTAATTGCACTACTCTTATTTTTTTTTTCTTCATTGGATTCACTAGATGAGATCATGAAATGTTAGCATAAAAACCAAAATAATCTCATAAAAGTACAAAGCAATAAAGTTTACTAATGTATGTCGTTGAGGACCCTTGGGATTGAAAACCTTGTTCCCCGACAACGATGCCAAAATTTGTACCTCCCAAATTACCAGTCCTACAAGGTCTTAGAATACTATGGTAGCAACACATGGGATTGATTCCCAATGTCACCACAACACCTATCTATTTCCCTGTTTAAGCCAAACTCCTACGCTAAGAGGCTTTGAGAGGATTCCCGCTAAATAACACTTCACCACAAGAATATCAAGATCAATGCCTAAAAAAAGTATAATAGGTAAAGGTAGGAGTTAATTGTTTCTATTCTTTCTGAAATAAAAGATATTGCAGAAAATAAAGAGACCAAACATCAAGCTAACTTACCCTCAGTCTTCAAGAAAAATGACCAAATAAAGTACAAAAGAAAGGGGTAAACGTTCTTACCACTTTATGGATGATTTGGTATGTGAATTCCTTTATGAAAGTGACTGGAAATGCGTTTTTTCATTGTTTTCCTATTATTTCATACCTGCAAAACATAAAAAAACACATAAAAAAACAAGAAAAATTGCCATTTGAGGCCTACCACAAGTGCAAAAATGCACTAGATCACTAGATCTGTGGGTAAGAAGGGTAGGGAAACTGAGTATAAGTGTTTTTTAATCCCTAGAGCCTTCATTTCTGATGTAAAATTAATTTCCAGCTTGTTGGAAATTACTTTTGCAGAATTGGGGTTCAAATCCCCTTAGGGTCAAAACCCAAAAATTGCTACAACCACTAAAATTGTTTCTATATATGCAATTTTGATCTATAATGACTAGAAAATAAATATAAGACTTGTAAAACAGATCTGGAATGAATATAGAGAGTTTTAGGGAGAAGATACTTACAATATGAACCCTCTTTATGGCCAATAAGAGTGTAGATCTGAAAATTTCCTTGGATGTTATAACACAGATATGCACAATTTTCTCAAGAAAACCCTTGTAAATATATTCAATAACACTCAAAACATCAAAGGAAAATGTATCTTGTGGCAGAAAAAATCCCAAGTGGAAAACCCCCCAAGATCTACAAGCTTATAAGAGATAACAATTAATAACAAAGCTAGGGTATGATTTCTTTTTTGTATTTTTGTAATAAAAGATGATTGAAAAATTATTTTGAAATTTAATGGCTGAAGAAATTGAGAGATTTTTTTACCTTTACCACTTAACTTAAGATGTCTCTGAATTTGTGCAATTATGCCCCCACAAGCTTAAGATTGGCCAAGATGGATTTCTAGTCAATTGGGTTTGGAGTGGAAGCTCTATCGCCCCTAATGCTATAAATTCAAATAGAAATGGGTTCTTTCTTGGATTTTCTAGGGGAGATCCTCTATAGGCTGGTCTCCAAAAGAATCAATCAACTCGGGTCAAAGTAATAATAGACCACTTGGTTGAAGCTACTCTCAAAGGAGTTGGTCCAACAACTTGGGTGTATTAAAATTGGATCCCACAAAGAAAGTAAGGAGACAATGGTCTATCTTCCTCCTTCCACGTGACTATGTAGCCCCTCAATGGATCAATTGATTATTTCTTGCAAGTATCCTAAGGAACCCCTGTTAAAGCACAATTAAATATATCCAAGACCAAGAAAAACAAACATTATAATATATAATCCACAATGACACAAAATAATTAAGTTTTGAAAAATGACATTATGATCTCACAAAGTTTCAACAACAACAAATAAGAGGAGTAGCTAGACTTATATAGCAAAATTTGTAACAACTAGTTTCTAACTCCCTCATAAAAAATAATTTCTCTTGGTTTGAACATCCACAATTGGTTGGAGGCTAAACCATTGAATATATATTTTTTATTACATAACTCTATGGTCAAGGGATAAATTCCATTTTTAGATTGCTTGACCAATTAATTTTTCCACTAGAGAGGTGTCTCCCACAAGAAAACATGTTGTATGGTACTAGATGAGGCTCAATTTGGGTGGAAAAGCTCCAACGTTCCATTTAGGGACACTTTCATCTTGAAGAATGAGCTCAAATGGTCACAATTTTTCCACTTTGACTATTCCTCCTTCAACAACTAGTTTGACTTGTCAAATCAATTAATGAATAGTTGTGATTTGTCCCAAAAGAGGACAATTTAGTCATTTGGTGGAGAAATTAATTGTTTTGCATGTGGAAAGAGCATCTCTGACCTTCCAAAAATTACTCCAAGGTGGGAAGACCCAAATGTTCCATTCCTTGACAATTTGAATTAGAAATATGTGCGACACAATTTAGTAGAAGTGGGGCGATTTTCCTTTGGGGGAAATTATCTCCCTCAATATTCCATTAATTATAATTCTATGATATGGGTTTTGCTCGTGATTTGTTTTTGTTAATTTTGAAACCATGTTGTGTTTTTGCCTTTGGGGTGCATTGCATGAAAAGACATGCACTGATGAAAACTTTGTGAGATTTCCATGTTGATAACAAAATGATAGTGCACCATGGACAAGGGATGCTTACAGATTCAATACAAAATAATCATGTGGGAAGACATAGGTGTGCATGACATGGACCAGACTAGGCCCCACAATCTACAATAACCCTTACATAAGACCTATGGCTCCACACATGATCCATGACGAAATATAGTGAGACATGGGCATAAAGGGTTTGACCATGATTAGACTAAGTCTGGGAATCCACTGCAAAAATCATCCACTATGGTTTACATGGCTTTAACTTGCATCCTTGGGCTTACAATGGTGTATCCAATTAAAAACATATGCTACCTCTTGGAGAGGTAACAAGGTCAAAAAATATGGCTTTTGATGAACCAATATTTGGGACTAGAGAGGAATCGGATTTTTCATTTTCTTTAGAGTCAATTTTTATTGATAAACTAGTTGTAAATTGACTCGTAGAAACTTATGCAGAGGCCTTTGCCTATTGAATGGCCTCCTCTAACGTACTAGGCTTCAAAACCTTAACATACCCTTTAATGGAATCCTTCAATCCATCAATATACCTAGAACCACACACCTGGGAACAAATATTTTCCACTAGCTTGTTGGCTTGGTGGAATTTGTTTGAGTAATACACCATTGTGCCTTGTTGTTTCATGTTCTTGAGGTCTAAGAAGTAGTCTTCTTCATCATCTGCTTCCTTGTATCGCTCCTCGCATTGTCATTCAATCCTCGCCACCAATGCAATGCTAATCCTTCAAGGTGTAAAGTGGCATTTTGAATTTTTTGGTAATCCCCCATAGGGTTTAATCTAAAGAAACAAGACTACTTTCCTATCTAGGCCCTTGACTTAATAACTTAGCTACACCAATCAAACTTAGGATTGGTAATATTTTCCATTAGCCTCTGATTTATGTGGTTCCCTCCCTAGTTCACCTAATTGCCTTGATTGAAAAGGTTGTCACCTCTTCTATTATGGTTTCCTGCAAAAGGATTTTGCTTATGGCCATGATGTCCCACCTCCCCACTTTGATTATGGTATCCTTGTGAACCATCATCTTTATTGGTCCCATTTCCTTCTTCCCTTCTGTCCAAATTCAGTGTTTGTAGGACTTGATGTATTATCTCCATTGTTATTTAAATTATCCATGGGAGTTATTAAGACTTCTTCCATCAATAATGCAATTTCTGATTTTAGGCCATCTTCTCCTTGAATAATTGTGTATGAAGCCATGGTGGATATTTTTCCATAAGGCCAAGAAAGTGGCCTTGATAACATTTCTATGTTCCAAACCTTGTATTTTGATATTTGTTTTTTGGAAGGACTTGTGGATTCAAGACAATCAACGGTGGCACATGTAGAGGACTCTTAATTTCACTCAAAATCTATTTGGAGTTGAAAAGGCTATTTTTGAGGGTTTTTTCCATATAATTCTAGAATGTTTATATAAAATGTAGATGCATGTGTAAGACCCCATAAGGAGGGATTGTAGATGGAGAAGTGGGAAGCCTATTTATATTTATAAGACAAAGGATCTTTATGAGTTGGTTAGGAACTCCTTTGATCTAGGTACCTTCTTAAATGAAATATGGGGGCTTGGAGATCTGGTGTAACAATGGTTGAGGAGATATCATTCCATTTGGAATTCTCGTGTCTTCTTTAAACACAAATTTTGGGGTGGCTATTGCTTCATCACAGATTGACTGCCAAGACAAGGTTGCACAAAGTTGGCATTACTAATTTGGCATGTGCATTTAGTGGTAAGGATGGGATAGTTCAACATATTTTTTGGAAATATTAGACTTCCAAAGTTTTTTGGGCATGGTTTATGTGAATATCCATAAGATAGAAGGATCAAATGGAACCACCAACAAACCTTAAAACTTGCAATACATGGAGAAAATAATACCACTAGGCAATGTGCTCATTAGAGAGAAAATATGCTCTAACACAAGTGTGTTAGACATAAATATATAATAACAATGAATATAACCTTGAACAACAATTTTAGAGTTGATCATAAATGATCTAGAGAGATGATAACCAAGCGCAAGATATAAATTAACCCATGAACAATAGAGAACACAAACAATGTAGGTGCCCTTTAGGCAAAAAACACTTTATTAGAGAGAATAATGCACATGGGATAAATAATGATCAAGACATATCACATGATGTTGATACAAATGATCCTTGAGTGTGTATTTTTACACAACTCAAGAGGTAGGGGCCCTCCCCAAGAGGGGTTACAGGCCCACATAACAAGTTGGCTAGGTTGGATTTAGCCATAACCTAGTATTATGATAAATGATCTTAATATGGCCTTAGAAACATGCATTGATGATTATATGGGTCTATTGTAGCCACATACAAGGATTACACCATTCTAAACACCCCCACTTAAGCTGAACAAGGGGCACAAAGAATAATGATGAAAAATAGAGGTGAATTGGTTTCTGGATACACAACTCAATAGAGTTCAGCGTGGGCAATACATTGAAGTGAGTAGTTTTATATATACATAGCTCAAAATAGGGCTGACCCTATTCACAACATCCCCGTTTAATTTGAATAAGAGTTTTTTGAGAGAATGCATTACATTGCAACTTCTCCTTTAATGCTCAACATGGGCCATATAGTAAAGATATAATGTCCCATGGATTCCATATCTACCACACCAACATGGTTCCATAACTAGGTGAAGGTGGTCACTGGTAGAGGCATAAAAAAATATCCAATAAGACATGTTGGTTGGATGAAGCTACAAAGGATGGCACACACTGTCCTTGAAATTGAAGTTACTAAATTTAGTAAATCCAAAAAGGACCAACATCATAATGTGGAAAGAAGAGATCCATTGTAATAGGTTGAGACTCATCTTTGGAAGAATCATTTATAAAAAATAGTGGGACATATCTTGTGGACCTGTAGATAGAAAATCCACCAAGGATAACATTTTTATTGGAAGGATAATATAAAAAATATACTAGAATATGGGCCCATGTACTCAAAACAAAAAACCTAAAATGTGATGTTGATGAAGTCATATATTGAATATTGGGAGGAGGGGGCTTCTCCATCCACAACCCATTGCTTCGAAGGAAGATAGTATCATTGAGAATAATTGTGTTTCACACTACTACTCTTGCAAGTTCTTCAAATATCTAAAGACAACCATGCAAGACTTGGAGGAGAATCACTCATTATGACATAAAGTTCATATATGTTTCCTCTTTATGTAATTGACCCAAATATAAGTAGCCCCATATACTAGGGAAAACATCCACTTCGAGTCCATTATGTTCAATGATAGTGCAAATGAGTTTGCAAACATATATCCTTGACTAGACTCAAATAAGAAAGAGATAGTATTCACTTCTTCCAATAAATATGCAATGTATTAAATTTTCACTTAGATAGCACAAGTTTGAGTTGAAGAGTGTAGCTCCATAGAGAAAATTTTCTTTAGAGAGATGATCCAGAAACCCTATTTTTGCAACCCTTAGGGAAATGCCACTAGCCACAAATTTTTAAATTAGATGTCGAACTAATCCATGAAGGAGGGTTAAACCCTAGGAAAAAACTGTAGGAAACCCTAGAAAACAATTGATCCAAAAATATTAGTTTCACATCCCTCAGGGAAATGCCACTAGCCAAAATATCTTCACATATGTTGCAAAGAAGGAGATGGTCTGAAACCTTGGTTTTGTAATAGAAAAACAATGATGCTGCCATCCCACCACTTCAAATGGTCCAAAACCATTATTCATTCTCAAACATTGATTTGAAGTGGTGGGATGGTAGCATCATTTTTTTTTCTATTAATACAAAACCAAGGTTTCAAACCATCTCCTTCTTTGCAACATATGTGAAGATATTTTGGCTAGTGGCATTTCCCCGAGGGATGTGAAACTAAGATTTTTGGATCAATTGTTTTCTAGGGTTTCCTATGGGTTTTTCCTAGGGTTTAACCCTCCATGGATTAGTTCGACATCTAATTTGAAAATTTGTGGCTAGTGGCATTTCCCTAAGGGTTTCAAAAGTAGGGTTTTGTAGATTTATCTCTCTAGCACACTTGTACTAGGGAAACACACTCCTTAGAGAGAAAATATTCCCTAGTACAAGTGTGCTAGAGAGATAAATCTACAATAACAAAAAAGATAACTCTGAAACAATGCTAGAGTTGATCATACATGCACTAGAGAGAGAATCACCGAGCACGACAGGGAAATTTCCCATGGACAATAGGAAATGACAAAGGTGTAGGTGCCCTTAGGAAAAAATCACTTTATTAAAATGAATGGTTCCCATAGGCTAAATAATTGTTAAGATAGATCACAATGTGTTGATAAAAATGAGGTGCGAGCGTGTATTTATACATAACTTAAGAGGTAGGGAACTCTCCCCAAGAGGGGTTGTGGGCCCACATAACAAGTTGACTATGTTGGCCTTAAACATAACCTAGTATTATGATAAATGATCATAAATTGGCCTTAGCCACATACATTAATGATTAATGTGGATCCTTTGTAGCCACATGTGACAATTACACCTTTCTCAATAGTTTCAAGCTAAATTTCATTTCCTTTTTGCAACTGTGTTCTCTTGCATTTCTCCTTGTGCTAATTATGTTTTAGCTTCATTTACTATCACACCTTACCTTTATTGACATTTAAATGTTATGTGACCTTTATCTCCATAAGTGTAGAAATAAATTTTCCTCTCGCAACCACCCAAATTTCGGCCTCTTCCTCAGAATCCTCTTTGAGCTTTTCCTCTACTTTTGTGTGATGCACTACCTTCTTGTATATTGTCCTTCTCATAATGGAAAATCTCCATGCATGGTGTTGAAATTCTCCTACCTCAACCACCTTTTCCTCTACTGGCATTCCTTTTATTGTCTTTACACACAATCTTGTCTTCCCCTCTCCATGTCAAATTATAAGATTCCTCTATGCTTCCAATATTATACAAGCTCATCTCATCTTGAATTGTAAGTGTAAGTGCATTAACATACTTAGAAACTCTCTAGTTTTCGTCCTCATAATGACCTGCACAAATAAAAATTCTATATAATTCCTCCATATAATCTTGTACACTTTGATATCTTTGTCTCAAATTTTCATGCTTTTGAAAATCAGTGGTTGATGATCAGCTAGATGGAATTTCTCTTTTAGTTTGGATAATATCTTACTCCAAATCATTATCTTCTCCTTGTTTATGCAATGGATCACCAAGTTTTCAAGACATGGGGACATGTCTAGGGGACATGTGGAGACAACCCCCAAATTTTGGGGAACATCACAAAGGACTTGGGGAAATGGAAGTCCTTGACATAGGGGACCTTACCTAATTACTAAAATTTAAAATTTAAAATTTAAATATATGAAAAACTCAAATGTAGATACTAAATGATATTAATCAATAATTATAATTTGTATCAACAAAAAATATAATAGAATGATACATTTATACATAACAATAAACATATATAATAATGATGCATAACATAAAATAGTAGATGGTACATACCATAATATTACACTTGTTGTCCACATACTGCACATGATACAATACTAAGGTTTAGGCTATCACAATTTAACTCTCACAATTGAAGGATGATGGTTCAATGTTCATAGTTCACCTCTCATAGTTCACACTCCAACACTTACACAATGAAATGCAAATGAAAAATGAATGTGGGTTGGTTTTTATGAGCTTTTAGAAGTTGAAAATAGGGTTTATGGCATAGCTGAATTATGACGATTATCATTTGATATTTTTTTTCCTTTTTCCAGGTATGTTATAGGATTTTTCAAGGGGAGTGTCCAAGAGTCCATTTTTTTAGGAGAACATCTATTGTTTTTTGGGGTAACGTCCCCCTCTAAGTGTCTCAACATCCCCCCAAAAAGGGTATGTGGGGAAACATGCCCAATGGAGTACTCACATCTGATGAGTGTGGGGAGTGCACAACCTACCTTCAAGAATGAATCCCCATGTAACACTATGTTTAGGCACATTTTCTCATGTTGTACAAAATCCCACCAAATGGCTTATGTCCCTTCAACTTCGTGATGGAGAACTTCGCCTTGTTTGGGTCTTCAATTTTCACATACTCGAAGTACCTTTCCATCTCACTTATCTGATCAATCAATGCTTCAATTTTCATACTTCCATCATAGCATGAAACTTCAATTTTTTCCCCTTTCTTAATTTTAAGGAATATTGGCAATGGAGAATATCACCTTCTTGCTCATTTTCTTATTCTTCTTCTTACTAGACCTATGAATTATTGGATTTTTGTTCTCCTCTACACTATCGTGTCTCCAACTACTCAATTCTTCCTTTGAGTTATTAAATTTCCTAATTCATACTAAATCTTTTCCCTTGTATTACCAAGTTGTAAGGCTCATGCTACAGATTCTCACAATTCTAGGTACTTCCAGTTTTATGGTTTAGATCAATTTCAACTTTAAAATTTCTTCTTCACTAAGAATCAAATCCATTATGATACCAAAATGATGCACCATGGTAGATAACGGACCCAACTTGAGGTTCAATGCATTGGTCTAAACTAAGGTATTAAAAATCAACTGAATTGGAACTGAAATCGGTTGATTAGATCCTAAAACATACTAAACTAGCCATTGAACTAGTTTGGTGACCATTTCTATACCGAACAAGCTGGTTTGGTACATGACTGATCAAACCAATTAGTTAAACTAATTTTGTATTGAACTAGTGAAGGCATAACCATGGAAGGGTTCCAACCCAAAAAGTAAAAAAAAAAACCTAATACTACCCTGCCCCACACCCTAAACGTGAACACATTGTTATATAAGAACCCCCCCTATTTTCCTCACACCTTCCTGATTGAGCATTTGTTAACATCTAGAGTTTGTGGGGTTGCACTGAAGAGTTGTGATATAGAGTGATCTTGGAGCTTGTTTGGAATTACTTGTGGGCGATTTTCAATGGTTTTAGCATCCAAATCTAAATGCTACAACTCATCTACAAGCTTGGAGGAGTTCTTGACCAAGTTCTTGTGCCCATTCAAAGGTATGTTAAATCCACCCCTCTTTTTTCTCAGAAAATTGTAGATCTAAAATATATATGTTTAGCTGTAACAAAATTAAGACAGGGTTTTACATTTTTGCATTTACTATCCCCCATAGGGATCAAAACCCTACATGGATCCATGTTGATGTTTTTAATAAAGAGATTTATTGCAAAAAATATTACAATAAATACATAAAAGGCGGGGTGGGGGGGTGCATTCATAGGATGGAAGAACACTTGGCTAGTCAAAGAGGCCTTGTGTTACCACTGACATTTTGGTGATTAAAGTGGAAATTAAAAACATGCTTG
>CBVK0101736324.1:0-12086 GCA_900067695.1 Picea abies | reverse complement strand
CAAGTTGACCTATCATGTTGACCACCATGGTACGAGAGGATGCCACGCCAACCCCTGTTACTCATGCATATGGGGATAGACACATGAGGAATTTTAATTAGAATATAGAAGGTCCAAAACCTTATCACAATTGAAGGTTGAGGAAGTCAAAACCCTAACCCTAGATGTCTATCGGGCTATGTTAAATACCAGGCCGATAGGAGGAGAAGAGATTCCATTCTATGTTATTATATTTTGTTCCATAGCAGAGCAAAATAACTGAGAGTGGAAAATTAGAGAGCATAAAAAGGGGTTTAATGTTCTGTAGTAGCCTAACAGGCCACAGGTCTCAGGTAACTCTATAGAGAGTGTATTTTCCTTTGTACTTTCATTATTTCCACACCAGAGAAAAGAGAACCGAGCAACCTCACCTTCTAGATGGCTTTTCTCCCATAAGGGTTTCCCAGAGAAAATATTGGTGTTATTTTGTGAATGGTGCGTGATTGTATTTTACTGTTCTCTATTTTCTGCATTTTATCTACTTCACGCATAAGAAAAAAATCAATAACTAAATATTATGGAATCTAAAGGAATTTAACCTTCATAGTGTAGATTTACATTTTATTTATCTTATCTATTGTGATGATTTGTTCCAATGGAATATCCACGACAATTTACATATCATCAAGAGAAAGAGTCAATACCTACAGGCTCAAGATTTGGTTTTAATTCACCTATTGACCACCATAATTGAGGTTCAACTCATATCTTCTACCAAACTCAACCTCTATGTCTTAAATCACAACTCCTTCAATCTATCACAAGGGTTTGAAGCTACCATACAGATTCCTCATCAAATTACACAAATTTTAACTCATTACAGACCTACATTAAGTTCCCAACGTTTGGAAACAAGAACTCCTTTTCTTAAACTACACAAGTCCCTTTTTCATGACTTGCAATCTCCCCGATTTTCTCATATCGATGTTTATGCCAGTTGTGGATTGCCTCAATTCGACGATTCTACCCACGATTGAGATTCTCTTCCCAACTCACCCCTTCTTCATTTCCCTTTGCTGAGAATAGATAGTTGTGCTGAAAGGTCCTAGGGTATTAAATATTTGAATATTTTCTTGAATTCCTCATGAAAACTTCCACCTATTTCCCTTTTTAATTCTATGTATCTCATTTTTCCAGCCTTTTTGTTACCTTGAACTTCAAAATTATGTGCTTATCCCCTTTGTCGGTGATGTACCTACATCAGACTCTTGATTTTTAAATTGTGCAACTCCCGGACACATTTTTTCTTATCTATCTTCCTCCACTCAAAACCTTTTGTTACGCTCTGATACCAAATTGATGCAGGGGTCTTTTCTCTTTTCTCCTTTATTATACAAAGGGATCATGTGCTTTCAATTCGAGGCAAGAATTTAATTAACAGTACAAAAAATATTTGAAAATTTACTTTAGAACACTTTTATGCACAATAAGGATGGAATCGATCTTCAACATAAAAAAAAACTTCACACAATAATCCAACAATTAACTCACTGGTTAACACTATTGTAAATTGCTTGAAGCGTTCAATCAATATAGGGTTGAAACATTTCAACACATACAAAAACAATTACAGAACTGAATTGCACCATTGTCTACAGGGCCTGTGTACTTCTTGATTGTGACCACAATTCCACTCGAGGAGGACCCTACAAGCTTGCTTTCTTCTTCTTGTTCGCGACCACAATTCCTTTCAAGAGGATACCTATAGGGTTGCATCCGCAAGAACGAGACACATGTTTAATTCCACTTCAAGAGAAAGAGCCACAATACTTATAGGAACACGATTTGGTTTTGATTCGTATAAGTAATAAACCAATAAATTAGTGTTTTCAATAGATCCATGGATATTTTTGGCAAACACCTAATGAAGATTGTAAGAGATGTGGACCAACTAGGTAAGCAATTCCAAAGTTTTTTTAAGTTCAACTATTTAAATAAATGAATTTCTAGTCAAAGTCATTATCTAATTTTTCAAATTAACTAACTTTGTCATTGACTGTCATGATTTAATCATTTATTGTAGCACATTGACAAGACTCATTTGGAATTCATTGTCCTATGATTTGAAAGTTCACAATTAAGATATTGAATCAAATTTGAATTTTTTTTTTGGGTGTGAGTGTAATTGGTCTATCTTTGATCAGATTCACATGAAGAAGAAAAACCGTTTGGAACAACAACACTTAACTGATCATGTCTTCATACAATACAACCTTCATCTAAGGCACAATTGGTTTTTGAACAAAAGAACTGATATAGATCCCATTGTGTTTGATGATATTGATCCATATAGACTGAATAGAGTTGAGTCACCTGACAAAGTTTGATGTTGATGACATGGGGTGGATGGGTTTGGATGATGATCCACTAGTAGCACTAAGCATGGATACTACTAGTACTACTATTGCAAATTTCCTTAGGACTTTTCTAGGTTCAAGCCAGAAGATGGTCATGTATTTCATGTCAAGGATCCCATTCCTAAAAGTGGTGATGAGTTTGATGATTGATCATGTTGATCATTGATATGTAGTAGGTCAATAGCTAGTAGTTAGGGCCTCATTATTTATGTATTTTGTTTAAGGTATGTATTGCCATTGGTGCCATTTTTCTATATTTACCTGTACATGGTATATACATTAGCAAACTTTGCATATTTGGTCTTTAGTTGTTTGGATATACGTTGATGTGTGTGCATGTGTGTATATTTTTTTATAATTTATGTACTTTTTAGTAAATCAGTTCATAAATTGAGTTGTTGGTCGAGTTTCATTTGATTCTTGTTCAATTCTGAGTCCGACTTTGAATTTAAAAAAAATGGTCTAAACCACATATGCTATGTGAAACAAAAGAAAATTAACATACAAATGCAAGACATAAATGACCACATAGAAATTAAGTCACAAAGATTTACTCATTCATTAATTCAATGATTACAATAAGATAACATCAAAGATTTTTCCTTGGGCTTTCACAAGCCTACACAATCCCTCCAAATACAACTCACTCCCTTTGTAGATTAAACACACTTGGTGCTTTGCTTCTCTTGGATTTCTTCTCACATAGCTACAATTTATCAGTCCCACAAACACCTTGCCTCCTTTGTGTTCTTTGGCCTTTTGCTTTAAATCACTTAAATCCTAGTACTCTTCATACATCAACCAATCAATATTGCTCTTCACTTCATGTCCTTGACATCCATATGTTTTCTACTCAATGACAACACTCTCAGTATTCTTCTTCATCTTCTCCTTGAAATATTTATTTCCTTTGAAACTATCCTCTTGGGAAAACCTCTCTCTTTCTTGATGTCAATTTAAATCTAATTAAATTTCTTTCTATCATAATTGGTACCAACCTGATTTCTATCTTCATTCATCAATTTATAATGCTCACCTTCAATCCTTGGCATTCTCACCAACACAACCATCTTGTTGCATGGTCCATCTCCTTCATTTCTTGCTTCCACTCTCACATGTCTTTCCATTTAACTTCCAATTTATGACCTTTCATATCCATTTCTTCTATGTGTGTACCACATTTTATTTTCCTGCACACACCTCATTCCATCTCCCCATGTGTATGGCTCTTTGCGCCAACCACTTCATTTAAATCTATGCACCCGCCCTTTCTTTTTGCATTTTCTCTATGCTCATCACGCTTCTTGATGCTCTTGCATAATTAATTATGCATTGTGTTTTTATTTAGTCAACAAAGGCTATATGTAGTGGCCTACCTTCTTTGTAACAAATAGATTGAGTCATTTTCCCCGTTGACTAGCTATTTTATGTATCCTAGATCTAAACATTATGTACACGGTCATTTTGGGTTTTGAACAATGAGCACCACTGGTTATGAAATGAGAAATTATGGTTGCATCAATGGGATATGGACATTTATATCTTTTATAAAAGCTTATGCAATAATGAACATGTAGATCTAGATGTTGGACTAAGGGGTTTCCAAATGTGAATGAGTAATTTGAATTATGTTGTGGATAATTTAAATTTAATGATATATATATGGAAAAACATTTTGACTCCTTCATATATGTGTAGGCACATTCAAGTGTTCTTGTCCAGGGTAGTGGAGGCTTTGGGTGTATTATGTTTCTTAAGGGTGTTGAGATGTTGGGAAAAGGGCTTCGTGGAGGGGGCATAGATATGAATTAGATTAATTTAGTGCAATAAATATCTAAACGAGAATAATATCTTTGTAATGGGATCCTTTTATAATTTGGATTATTTTAAATTTAAAGTCTTCTTTAACCAAACCCCTTTGGAACAATGATTGGGATAAGATTGAATTTGGAAGAAGAGGGTAATATTGGAATTGGTGGTGAGAGGATGAGGATTCAAGGATAAGATTTTATTGTACTATGTTATGAGGGTAAGGTTAAGAAGAAAGAAGGGGGAAAGTCCCTCAAAAGAATCCGAATTTTCCATGATGAAAGAGTTAATATATGTGATTAGGTTGTAGGAAAGCATTCAATGTCTTGGTTGAAGATAACCTTACTCTAGGATGTTTCCTTACCTATTGATGTAGCAACTCCCAAAACCCCTCTCTCTCGCTAATTCCTGGTATTTATATAATTCAATGCCTTGGTTGAAGATAAACTTAGTCTAGGATTTTTCCCTACCTATTGACATAGCCTCATTTTCCTAAAGAATTATATAAATACCAGGATTTGGCGAGATAGAGGGGTTTTGGGAGTTTTTTATTTGAAAGGATTTTTTGTATCATACTAACTAGATTTTGATCTTCTTATAAGATGAGTTTCTATTGGGACAATGTTCAATTGCTATCACCATGTCTTTGTAATCTTGATATGTTCTTCTCCTTCATACAAATTTGAACCACTCGTTTGGGGAAAATCAAACCATCACCTTGAATCCCCATATGTATTCTTGTGTCTACTTGAGGAGATTGTGGAAAGGAGGCCTTATATGAAGGGAAGAAGCTTGGGGTAGTGCTAATCGTTAGTAAAGAGATTATCCAATGAATTGTTGGGAGGTCTAGAAAGGTTCATGGAGGGAGATCACCAATGTGCTAGGCAATTTACAGACTAGGAGTGGGACCACAAGGTCTACTAAAGATTACTTCTTGAAGTAGTTTTTTATTATAATTGTGACACTACACGTGTATTTTTCTATTTTCTTTCATGTAAGGAGCATCTACTCGTTGTTTGGGTTACCCTCATTATACCCAAGTTATTTTTTTATCCCAAAATTCATCACTCCTTTTTGTTACTCTAGCATTAATAATGGGATACTGAAAGGTTTTGAGATTTACTAACGACTGTAACATGAATTCCTCACACCCTTATATACCATTCCATATGGTGCAGTGGGTTTCAAGATAATGATAATACCTTAGAAATTGGACGGGAGTTAAATATGTGGCTTGACAATGCCTAGAAAGATTATCTCAAGAGAGAATCATCATGAGAACAATTGTTCATCCTTTGTGATCTTCAATGAACTTATCTCCTTGAGCATTGTTTAAATTGTAATTGGAAGTCTAAATTTTTATTTGGTAGCATTTGATTGAGTTATAAATTGGTATATATGTTAGCGGGGAATTTAAACCCATAATGCCTTCTTATAACTTGTGAAATTAGAGAGCCTTCCAACCTCCCATATTATGCTAATATGATTATTCAAGATTAAATTGTTAGTCACTAAATGATTCTCTATTTCTTATATACAAAATTGGAGGAATTGTGATTAATTCGGCCCTAAAAGAAGTTCTGAAATTAGAGAATGAATTATACCTTGACCAAAAATTCCTTGGGTAGTTATACATATGAAATAACTTTGATCTCAATAAAGTAGAGATACATTCTAAAGGTAATCCTATCATCAAGTAATGATGGCCAAGTTGAAGGGGTAAATACCTTTTCTTTCAAATGGTTTTGAGAGATAAAGTCTCCTCAAGTTCCTTGTCCTAGATTGATGGTTCATATCCATAGGGAAAGGTATTGAGGGGAGCACTTCGTGTCACCCACCATCCATGATGACCTACAATTTCATTAGGTGGGTCATCTCATACAATGGGGAAAAAATTGGAGCGATCATTTCCCTACCATCTTGATGACATGTTGTCCCTTGACTACTTTACTTATGTAAAGAAATTAGTATGAAAGGAAGAAGACATAGGTGCCTGACAATGATAGCCAAGTGGAATCCATAGCATCACATGGATTAGGGGTTAGCCAATAGGGGTAGGCTATGTGTCAGTTGAGTTGGAAGTCACACACTCACGATAAAACAAGTCCAAAGAAGCTTCCTTAGTATTATTTTATTTATTCAATAAACAATGGAGATGAATTTGGACTATGAATGCTTCTGTTTTGGAGGCAATGCCCCTACAAATAGAAATAGATGGCATTTGGAAGTTATAAAACCATCAGACCACTATTGGAAATGAAAAATCCTTGAAATTAGTAGATAGAGGAGGCAATTTTACATCCTTCAAAAACCATTTTACTTTCATTCCAATTAGCATGTTTTTATGTACAAGTTTAATTTAGAATACATGCAACTGTTGGGTTAATAAGGGAATGCTTGAATGGTTGTTGTGAGTTGAATTTTGATGTTTTCCTTAACAAAGTAGAGTGAATTCATTATTTTTAGAATACTTGAGAAAAAGCTTTTGAAGGAAGAATATTAAGGGATCAAATATTCTACATCCCTTCATCATAGCATGGCGGTCTTCCCTCATATTGTAGGGAATTTTTTGTAGAGATATATCCTCTAACATCCATGAACTCTGATGACCTTCATCCCACCATTTACCATGCCTTTGTCACATATATGTCCATCATATCATGGTGGTCATATCTTGTATTTCCAGACATATGGTGTAGAGACATCTCCCTTACCATCCTTGATGACCCACCATCGTGTATATCAAATCATATTGAATGACGTGGGTATAAAGTGAAATTTTCTACCACACCATCTACTAAATATGTAGATAATATTAGAGAAGGTTTATTTTCTCACCACCTCCAAATGGAATACAAATTGGAATAATTGTTGGAATTAACATCAAAACTTGAGTTGTAAGAGTCAACCTAGTATGCCTAGGGATGTTAGTTGGGATTATAGTAGAGAAAGAGATGAACACAAAGAAAACACACAGTATTTAGCGAAAATCAAATTCTATTAATGAAATAATGGTAAAAACACTATACAATGCATTTTGGCCAGGAATGTTGGTAGTTATCTTTGAGAAGAGATCTATGACTACTCTCATTTGTAAAAATTCCCATAACAAGAGGTTGAAGCCTAGTTTTATTACAATAACACATATAATGCCTAAAAGACAAAATCCCTAACCCTAGAAGTTGGAAAGGAAAAAATGCAGGTGTTTGAGAAGTTGAATTGGAACATCAACTTTTGATGGGCTCCTAAAATGGCCCATTCATTCATCTTGTATAAGCCAATTGCTGCCCTAGAACCTCATATTTTGCATTTTATTAATCCTAATGTTTACTAAACTAACCAATTTTTTAATTAATGAAATTTTGTTGATTAATAATGTATAATGGTTACTTTTGGTTGCATTCTATGAGTTTTCATGAGAATATGCTTGGATTTTCCTTTTTGTTGGTGAGTAGAGTTAGTGATAAGGGATAATTTTAAGGATGGAAATTTGTATTAAAATGTAGAAAGTTGGGCTAGTCATACTAGTTCATAATAAGAAAAATGTAAAATGTTTAGTGATAGCTTTGTAAAAACATTCGAATTTCTAAGGAATTTATATTGTTTCTATAAAATTTTGGTCATTTTTAAGGTAAAATAATTTTATTCTATGGAATTTGGGTGATTTTGTTTTAGAAAAAATGGAAATTGATGATTTTGTTTTTTTTGGAAAAACCATGGAAAATTAGCCCATTGGTGAAATTTAGCCCCTAAAATCATATATGAGTGATATGCTTGCTGATGAATTGATTTATGTGGCTTGATCACTTTGATTGTGGAAAAGTTGTTTAAATGATTTTTATGTTCGACAACACAGATATTCCAACATAGGAGGAACACCTTCAATAACCACTCACACAACTAGATCAAAGATAAACACATCGATATTTTGACGTGGTAAAACCCCTACGGGGGAACATCCACTGCCCCAGCCAATGAAGCCACTTAGAGCAATTTATCAATGCAAAAGAAAAAATATTATAGAAATATTTTACAAGTGATTTTCTCACAATCAATCATTGACAAATGACCCTCCATTATTTTTAAATAGAGATCATGGACCAATCTGGTGTTAAGCCACAGATTAATGTAGTCGTTAAGATAGAGGAGAATGTGAACCGTCAGATCACTCTTTGTTGAGAACATATCATGACCGTCGGATTTCCTAACTACAAATGCGTACTAATGCATACTAAAGAAACACAATAAGAAAAACACTTTTACCTAACAACACATTAGACCACGTAGATCTTAACTAACTCTTAAGTGTCTAAATATCCTAACATAGAAGACTAGTCTCAACATAGGGACCCATGCAACGATGAGTGAGACCATTCAAGCATTGGGAGTAGTCCACTCTTCGCTACACATTGTAGAGTATGGGTGAAGTGATGGTGGATTGTGTATGAAGTTTCATAATTTCTGAATTCTATTCAATTTGTATGTACTTGTATTCATGAAAAAGAAGAGCATGTAACATTGTAGAGGTGCATTGATTGGATTTTTCATTTAGTATTATGAAGAACATGTAGATTAGACTTGTTTTGCAATGTGTACATTACTAGTGTATTTCTAGAACCACACATGTATCCCCTCACGTGCAATTATTGTTTAGAAATATTTAAAAGTGCATTTTGATTATCAACTTTTCCATATTATATGGTACATTTTGGATGATGACTGTAAAAATAAATACTAGAAAGTACATTTCAAATAAGTAAAACATACATTATTTAAATAATAAATAAGACCTAATAGAATAATATGCAAGTGGATTGATAATAAATTAAGGTTTATTAAAATCTTAATGGAATGTTATTTAGTTGCATGGCGTAACTTGGAAAGGTGCATGCAAATATAATATAAAATATGGTAGGAAATTGAATAAAAAGAGAAATGGTGTGCATCGTTGGTGGAAGCTAGTTGTTGGTTTGGGGACATTCCATTTTGTATGGGTAATGGTATGACTTTGTCAGTTTGGTGAAACTTGTGATTTTTAACTGTGGTTGTGGAAGTGTTTGACTAGCTAAGAAGGAGAAGGTAAGCCAGAGTAGAGTACAATGATGTATGGTTTCAAAATTAAAAGTTTAAAAGAGTAGCTAGTATAACTTTGGTGATCGTAGGATTGGGGGTCCTCAACCTTAAGGGTGAGGGGTGAGAGGGGTTTGGTTAAAATAGTTTTATGTACTCCAACAATTATTGAATTTCCACTAGAGTTGATCTAACATTTATTAACTCTAGGAACATATAAGTTTTAATCATTTGAATTCTTGTATTCAAGTTTTGTCAATCGAATCCCTATTAACTCCTTACATACACATGGAAATTGCAAATTCATGTTGTAGATAGGATTTTTTGTGAATGGTATGAAGGAACATTATTTTATTTCCTTTTATCTAGTAAAACTTAATTAAATCTTAATTAATGTTGTAATTATTTATAATTCTATTGACCCTACACATACTATGAGAATTCTTAATTTCACAATGTTTTCTTTTTACAATAAATGTTACAAATTATTAATTACAAAGGGATGTCACTATATGTATATGACATGTTTAACTTCATCATTCAATTTTTCCAAGGACATTCTTTTTCAAAACACCCACAAAATTGGACATTGTGAAATTGTGCTCCTAGAAGATAAAACACAAACACATTGACAATTCAAAATTAAAAGTGCATTATATAGGACTAGTGCTCTCTTTGTTTGGTGAATCCTCATTGATTTTGTCCTTGTCAACATCCTCTTTAGTTGTGCCAGAGGGTGAAGTCAATTTATCCTCCATTTTGCTAGATTTGGATCATGTGGGAAATTTCTTAGGGGTTAGGTAGGTTATTTTGTTACCTATCTTATGTAGGTTAATGGGGTTGGTTAAAGGTTAGGTGGATCGGGTGAGTGAGAGGGTTAAGTGGATTATGTAGGTTGGTGGGATAGGTAGGTTACATAAGTTAGTGGGGTAGGTTAGTTAGGTAATATAGATTAATGGGGTAGGTCGGGTGTGTTATTGGGGTAGGTTATGTAGGTTAGATGGGTTAGATTTTGGTGACTTGTAGCACAATAGGTTAGTGGGGTAGGTAGGTTAGGGTAGTAGGGTCAATAGGTTAGGTTTATGGATTAGGTGAGTAAAGTAGATTAGGCTTGTAGGTTAGCAAGGTAGGCTTGGTAGGTTAGTGGGTTATATAAGTTAGGTGGGTTAGTAGGGTAGGTTAGGTAGTTTAGTGGGGCCAGTGGATTAGGTGGGTTATCTAGGATAATGGGATAAAAGGTTAGGTGGGTTAGTAGGTTGCACAAATTAACATGTTAATTACTAAGTTAGGTAGGTTAATGCGGTAGGTGGTTTAGGTAGGTTAACGGGTTATGTAAGTTAGTTAGGTGAGTTAAGTGGGTATGTTAGGTACGAGTGTAAAATTACTAGCCTATATCCCACTAACATATTCCCAACCAATATTGATTCTAAACCTTCAAAACTAACTTGATTAGTCATTTGACTAATAACATATGAATAACCTCTCAAACCCATCAAATCAAAGCCCCAAATCCATTGGTGCATTAATATAAGATAAAAAAGATAATAAGAGAAGTCATTTTAAGTTTACATTGATTAATACAATAACCATTGATATAAAATGAAACAACCATTCACAATTTCCATCGTAAGAAATATCAATTTAAGTGGGTAAACAAATTGTCCACAAGAAAATATCTTTCATAAGAAAAGCGATGAATAGATTGCAGTGTTTGTCTTATCAATGTACTTCAATTGAATTAACTACATTTACTCCACCACTTGCATATACATCCTCCTCCTCTTGACCAGGTTTAATAATTGCAACATGTATCTTCTCAAAACCTATTTTTCTCTAGGTACACAAAGAGTAACAACCACCTATTTTCATCTAAGGCATCATGATGAAAATAAACCTCCTTGTAATGTTCTAGAAAAATATATGGCTTAACACTATTGACAATTATCCATGTGTGTCAAAAACCTACAAATATATGATAACCATGAGTAACATATATTCTATAAAAAATGTTGAACTATTTTCAAATGATAATCACACATATAGTACAAATCAACAATCTCTTGAAGGATGCCAACATATCCAAATTGGCCTTGAATTTGGTTTTTCTCTCTTACACTTTCATAACTTGTTTTCTCAAATGACCATATTGTTTCATCATCATGTGTTTTTTTTCATGATCCATAATCTCCACTTGAAATTTATGACCATATTCCCAACATTGTAAGATATGTTCATACCTTCATGTATAGACAAGCATATACTAAAATAAAATATTTTATACTTTAAACAATACACATAAAGTTATACCTTAAATATATGTTGTACCTCATATATTACATTGATATGTTACATCTAGTTCCTATGTTCAATGCATATTTATTTTCTTAGTCACTAAGAACCAATTTTACAGATTTTCTCATTCACCCTTGTGTTTATGCATTATCCATTCTATTTGTCACATAATTTTGGAGGAAACAAAGTATACTGATTTAAAATTTTCAATGCTTACATATCTTCTTGGTTTTTTCACCTCTCTTCATACATATCCACCCATTTTTTTGGTTTCCTCCCTATCACAATAAATAAGTATATTTATTTTGTCCAATTCATTCAGTTTATATTTGAAATGTTAATGAAAATTTAATATTAATTATTTATTGAAAGTAAATATTCAATGAAAAATACAATTAAAATTATAGAAGTAAAATAAGTATACCTTGTTGGTTGTGGAGCCTGATTATATTCCTGATTCAGAGGTCCCTGCTTTCAGTCATGTTTATACCCCATGAAGTATTTACACCCCATAAGTAT
>CBVK0101736308.1:0-19395 GCA_900067695.1 Picea abies | reverse complement strand
ACCCTTGTATATTATGTAAATATTTCATTTTTGTTTGCTTTGCATTTTGCTTTCTATTTTGGTTTTGATTTGAATTTATCAGTTTTTTGTGTTTTTTGAAAAATACACATACCTGTATATTGATCTATTCAGACAAAGACAATTAGAGATTTTCTTCGCTTAAATAATTTTTGAAAAATCTGTACAAACATCAATGATATATTGCTGAAACTGATATCTATGTTGGAAAAATTATGTTGTTTGAAAGAAGTTTACTGATTTCAATCTCTGAGCAAAGTTTGTCATGATCATCTATTATCTTTTTTACGCTGTCCCATTTCCGTAAAGGAATGACTCAAAAAATATGTCTCCGTGTCGTAGGAAGTTGTTTTTATAAATAAAACATCTCTAGAGATGAATAAAGGATAGTGAAAAAATTTCTGATGAGGTCTAAAAAAATATGTTAAAATATTAAAATTTTCAGCGTCACCCCGCTCAGCTATATACCTTTGAAGAACAAAATAAAATATGAATAAGAGCTGTGGGAAGTGCTTGTAAACCTATCGGGATACTGAACAGGTCTTCTGGCAGCGGGTAAATGCAAGCATGGTGCCAAGACAACTTCGTCGGGGTATTGAACAGTCTTGCTGGTAGCGAAGCAATGTCAGGTACATGAAAATCTGCAAAAAAAAATAAAAATGAGAAGCCTCTTTAATGTCCTTTATTTTGATCCAGAACTTCTTGACAGGATACAGACGTCAGAGTGGGTTAAATGACAACCCTGTTGAGGCTATGGATGCCTGCTGGTAGCAGTGGCCATGCCAACAGTATTGAAGATTTTATCTTTAATATCGTGACTTGCTGATCTTAAGACTGTCATTGGTTTTCATGTTTTAAAACACTCCTGGGAAAAATGATTAATGATGATATTAGTACGATTTTCTGGTTGTTATTTTTAAGTTTGAAATTTTCTTTGCTGTCCTAAATCTGAATTTGTTTCTTTTGACAGAGATAACTGCTTCTACCAGTGTGTCACCATTGTTGGCAGCCAACTCACTTTTTCCTATCGTCTATAAGCTGCCTACACCTATGTCTTCCGAACTTCAAATTGTTGTCACATTTTTCAAATAGACGATATTTTCATTTCTTGTGACACTTGCAAATTTGTCTCCATTAAGTTTTCACGACTGTAAGCGTGAAAACTTCTCCGTTTGAAGTCACATTTCGATCACTATCTAAACTGTCATGATCTTTTATTGATATGCCTACTGCACTTACCTGTTGTTTATCACTATGTGGCTGAAAGGACTTTTAAACTATGATCATTCGACATTTTTATATTGATTGCATAAATTGATTTCATTAAGTTTGTAAGGCATTGAGCATATGGATTTATACTTGCCTAATCATTGAATTGCATAGGGGTCATGATTTATTTTTTGTTTTTATATATGATGTGATCCTTATTGTTAATCTTTTTATAACTTTTGGCTTGTCAATTTTATGAGTATCGATTGGCACAATGGTTTAAAACTTTTGATTTATACAATGGCGCATGGTTAACACTCAGTGTTGGTTACACGTTGAATGTCAATGGTTTGAAAAACTATAGTTGATTTGGCACGTTGGCATAACACTCACCATTTGATTCTTTGGTTGGCCAAACGATATGGTTTTTGAGCTATGCTATGATTGTTTGAACAGATGTGGAACTTGGTGGTTGTACTTTACCATAACTATTGTGCATGGCGGTGAATAACTCCACCACCCTCACATGCATGCATTAATGCTTTCCCCCTTTGATCATTCATTTCTTTTAGACCGAATAGCTCTGCTCCTGTGCGTTGGTGAATTTGAACCCTACCCTTACCATGTGCTCGATTCATGGCACCAGTCACCCGAGATGAACCCAATGGGAGCCAAACTCTGTTGATGTTTGACAGTGCCCGCAATGACCTTGAGGAAAATGGGTGGCTTCCATTTATACAAAGATTCGAGGGTTTTAACCTCTGCGTAGCTCGACAATTTACCATGACCTTTGATGGTCGTCGAGCCAAGGTCGGCGATATTCAATTGGAAATTGATGAACAGTTTATCAGTCTTGCTATGGGTTTTCCTACCAGTAGACAACGATGGTCCAAGAATTGCAAAGTAGAGTAGGTCCCATGGACACTGCTCTTCCAGTCGTGTAAAATCACCTCCTGTGATAAAGGTATGCCTGTGACCATGCTTAAACAACATTGGCATGATTTATTGATGATAATCAAACAGTTTATCACCTGTGAGGGTCAGTACGGGTTTGTATTCCTACACCACCTCCGTTTGCTTATGGTTTTTATGGGTTATCAGCTCAATATGCCCTATTATTTGCATAGAAGCCTGTTTAAAATGTCAAAGAAGTACAAAAGAAATCAGGTCGATAGTAGCCTTTTTCATTATGGGTTGGTTAAGCTTATTGTTGTTTGTCATTTGAGTCTACACGGAGATTGTTGGAGCAATTTCATTGTTCAGAATGATTTTGAGGATTCGAACCTTACACAGGTCGACAAACCTATGGTGAGCGAGGTCAAGGTTGTACCCCTAGTACCCTACCATACCCTACTGCCCAAACCATTGGCCGACCTTCCTACCGACCTACCCCACACTATGACTAAGGGTGTTGAGACTGTTAAGCCTATGGGAAAAAATCCCAAGGCAAACCTCACTACAAACGCTAAAGGGAAAAAGAGTTCACGTTTAATTTCGCGGATGGAAACAAATAAGCCAAAACCTCTTGTCGATCCAAACCCTATCGTATTGAGTGAGGACTCTGATTTGGAAGTGGAGCGTTTCTTGGCTAGTGAATACCCCTATTCACAAGGTCTGTGTCCCGAAACTTCGTATGACTTTGTGTCAAACCTACCCCCCTGCCTACAGGATGACCCTAACTACCCAGGCATTAAATTTCCTTGTGAATCCCCCGGTCATTTATCCAAACCCTCTTTTGCTCTGTCTGAACCTACAGTGCCACCATGTGATCAATGTAGTTCATGGTTAGAGCGATATTATCTGGATGTTCCGATTCTCCAGTCAAGAATTCAATCTTTGGAGGACCAGGTTGCACTGCTTACCAGTCAAAAGGCCAAGCTAAAAGCCACTGATAAGAAACAAAATACGACAGGCTCCATCTTGTTTAAAAATGTGGAATCAGCCACGACTGTTGTGAATTCTAAGTTGGCATAATTGAGCAGCCTCGTCATCACACAGGTATATTTTGATATCACTTGTTTATGTAATGATTCGAATTCGGTTTTAAACAGTTCTGTTTACAACATTGATTGTCTCTGTTACATTGTATGCATTCTATACATAGCTTTTCTTTGACTAAATGGAATTTCGTTTTCCCAGTTTAGCTTTTCTTAGATTTTCATTGATTTGATTGATTTTAGTGTGGATTTGATTTGTTTGATTGATTTAAAATGGATGCTCTGGTGTCAATTGAATTTGTTTGTACCTATTCAAGACAGGAAGTGTTTCTCATATCCAATTTAGAACACAATCACATTTCGTTTCGATTTCGTTATAATGTGTACACTATGATTGGCAACAATTTTGATATGGTTAATTGTTATGGTTTTATGTCCCATATGACCTTCGAGCAACATGAGTACAATTCAGATCATTTCCAATGTGACTCTGTACAAACACGCCCAAATCATAAAATAGATTTAACTCATAATGAGTATGCTAAAAACCTAGCCAGTTAATTCGCATTGGTTTACTGTTAGCTAGACCATGTTATCAGTTGGATTCATATTTATGATAGATAATTTGTTTGAATTTGATTTTTAAAATGAGATTGGTTATATCCGGATTCACGATTTGTTTCTATGTTACACTCGGTCATGATTCGTTTGAAATCAATGATTTCGTTCAAAACCAATCGAGTTTATTTGCCCATTTTACAATAACCAATTATCACTTATGTCGATTCTAATCAAAGTCAAATTAATCTGGTTACAATTTTGTATGAGTTGATTCTCGTCCCTGTTCGAATTGGTTTACCTGTCGTGTGAATCGTTTGATGTCATGACAGTTATAACAATTTTAAAACAATTCTGTGTTGATCGGATCGTATCTCCTGTTGTTGGAAAAACACAACGTTTGCTTGTCATTTGTTTGATTGCATTACTTTTCGAATTGGATATGAAGCGATTTTTTAAAACTGTTTGGTTCTGTCTACCCGATTACAATCGAAACAGAGTATGACTATTTCTCTATTCAGTTATTGAAATTTTATTCTATTGGATTGCAAATGATATAACATTTTCAAATGAAATGGTTTGTTATTGGTTGTTAATTCAATTTGATTTTATTAAAAAGATTTGATTCAATTTCTATTCTGATCCTGTATGTTATTTTAGACTAGCTACATAATCAGGTGATTCTGTAGCTAAGTCTGTGGAATTAAATTTTGATTGTTTTATTAATAATATACCTCTCTAACTTGTTATTTTTGGTCCATTTCAGGTCAATTCGAAATTGCATTGGATTTGATGAGCAGTTAGAGGATATTTGAGATATTTTACTTGCATTTTAATTTCCTAGTTTAGTTGATCTTGGGGATATTTTCCCAGATTATGTAAATAGTTTGATACTATCCACAAGGAGGTTTTACCTTGTGGAAAGACGTATAAATACTTATTATTTTTGTAATAATAATCATCCATATTCGTGGGAGAACAAGGATATGGAATTTTAATACAGACTGAGACAGAATTTGATGTTTTGTTACAGCTTTAGCTTCTCATGATATCAATATTTTGTTTCATGTTATGTATATCAATTTGTATTTGGTTAATGACTACTTTAGCTATCTTAATCTCTTGCAAATGATATAATTTAATCAATATTATCCATATCTGATTTCTTCTAGTAATTAGAAAACACAACAATTTCTTGATTCAGTTTGTGAAGTAGAGATTTCTCTTCTTCATTAATTGGATTATTAAGTATAAGTTTTTGCATAACAGGTTTCCCTTATTGCAGAGATTTATAAATCATATAATTGTTATGATTTTTTATGTCTTGTTTGTCCTGTAAATAAACTCAAAGAGCAGCGCAGCTTATCGTTTACGAAAAGATTCTGGACCATCCAGTGCGAGTTTCATTCCTCCGACCAGCTTCGAAGTCATCACACACAGGGAAAACTTGGAGCACTTCCAGGTCATTTTCTCATATATTTGTTTAGTATATTTGTTAGATATATATGTTTAGTATATTAGATTGTTTAATTTCAGTAAGTTTTAATTCTCATTTATAAAAAATCAACAAAAACATAGTTCGCTGTCTTAGGGAAGAATATAATGAGTTTTGCAGGTTTTAATTAAATGTGTAGGTTGTTTATATTCTACATTTTGTGAATAAGTGATATTGCAGTTAGTAATTAGACAGTTGATTAGAGTCATTATAATATTAATTAGTAGGTTGTATATAGAATAGTTAGAGTAGTTTAGTTTAGTTTTAGTTTAATTTGTTTAGTTTGTTTAGTTTGTTTTATTTATTGTTAGTTAGTTTTAGTTAGTTTTAATTGTTTTAGTTAGATTAGTTAGTTTAGA
Source organism: Picea abies (assembly GCA_900067695.1). Classification (NCBI taxonomy): domain Eukaryota; kingdom Viridiplantae; phylum Streptophyta; class Pinopsida; order Pinales; family Pinaceae; genus Picea; species Picea abies. The sequence continues at coordinate 13,819 of CBVK0101736308.1, read as the reverse complement.
TTAGTTTTCTCTTTGGATTTATTAAGACCTTAGAGCGGCCAACGGAGCCGCTAAACCCGTCAGGGTGGTTCATTCCAAACGGCTTGGGTTATTAGACAACCCCGGATCGGTTCCACTCTCTCAGTTGATGGACGGTCAGTTTCGCCCGTCAACACAACCCAATAAGGAAGAATACTTGGGAAAAAGAGTAATACCACCAATACAATATTAAGGATGCAAAGAAATCACATGTACAAGGATTTTTCTCATCTAGAAGAAAAAACGAAGACCATGCACAACATCTAAGAGGCTACAATAGCAGAAGACATTAGTAGGATATATGTTTCCTTAGAGTATCGACATGAAGAATACTAATCCAATATTATCGACATGGAAGGTAACATCATTAATCCACCTTTTGTTATTTTAATTGATTCAGGAGTATGACATTGTTACATTGATCCTAAAATAGTGGATAGATTACACTTGGAGAAAAGTAAACTTTGATAATTCATGTTTGGTTTAACTAGCCACTAGAACCAAAAGAAGGATCAATGAAGCTGTTAGAAGTTGTCCAACAAATATGAATGTAGTGAGTACTAATGTTGATATGAGTATCATACCGGTAGGATATTATGATATCCTAATTGGCATGGATTGGTTGGACAAGCACCATGCTATCCTAGATTTTCATAACAAGACTTTTGCATGTGTTGATGAAGAAGGAAAATAGAGCACTGTGTAAGCAATTCCAAGACCCATTTCTATAAGGGATATTTCAGCCTTAAAATTGAAGAAATGATTCAGGAAAGGATGTCAAATGTATGTAGCTCATGTGGAGAAGCCATAAAATAAAAAAGGGCCAAGCCTAGAATATTTTTTAGTATTGCAAGAGGTCAAATATGTATTCCAAGAAATAACAGGATTGCTACCAGAGAGGGAAATAAATTTCTCTATTGATTTAGTACTGATTCCACAGTATCAAAAACACCTTAGATAATGAGTACACTGGAATTAAAATAATTACAAATGCAACTCGAAGAATTGTTGAAAAAAACATGCATACGTCCAAGTGTTTCACCTTGGGGAAAAGTAGTACTCTTTGTCAAAAATAAGGATGGAATATTGAGGCTATGTATTGATTTTAGACAACTAAATAATTCCACCATAAAAAAAATATCCTCTACCCAGAATTGATGATCTCTTTGACCAACAAAGAGGGGGAAAGATATTCTCAAAGATAGATTTGAGATTAGGATACCACCAAGTAAGAATCAAGGAAGAAGACATTAGTAAGACAACATTTAGAACTAGGTATGGACATTATGAATTTGTAGTAGTGCCATTTGGACTGACCAATGCACTCATTGTCTTTATGTGTTTAATGAATGGAATATTTGAAAATTATCTAGAAAATTTTGTCATTGTATTTTTGGATGACATACTCATTTATTATACTACATATGTATGGAAAAACTGACGTCGTACTCTGATAGTACTGATAAAATCGTTCATACTATCAGAGTTTACTTGCATTTTTTTTTAAAAGCCCAATTTTTCATCAAATATCTGAGGAAATTGACTGTCGTCGGATATCTGATGATTGACCAGGTCAATGATCATTGGATATTATATGGTTGACAAGGTCATTGATCTATCTATCAAATTTGGACTAAGTCAATATTTTTGTTCATTAAGGAACGTCTCTCTAGTCAACAGTCATGGGATGTCCAACGAAAAAATGATATATAATTAGAAAAGTTCAAAATATTAAATATGCTCGACGTTGTTGCTATACTAGCGATGGTTTGGAGAGGTTATAAGGGACATTTTTAAGTCAGAATACACTATTTGTTTTTTGTTAATTACATTAAAAATAGTTGAACTACAAAGGTTGATTTTTTAAGATAATGATCATCACTGAAAGTTTGGTAAGGAAAAATGTCACATAACATTCCTCCATGAAGAAAAGGCTGAGACTTGAGATCTGCATTGGTCGAGGCTTTGGGTGATCGAAAATGTTAATTCCCTTGTAAAAAATGCAAGGGCTATAATAGAAGGAGACTTTTCATGAAAACCACTAAAAAACATTGTAGAGAGTATGGACACCTTGATGGTGAGCATGAATATTGTCCCTTGGTAAGTTATTCATTTTATGTCTTTATATTGCAGATTGTTTTTGTAAACTTTTGTATGCTTAATGTAGAGAAAAAATAATGTATTTTTTTTTTATGGATATATTCTATGTAAACATGCACAAATAGAGAGTAAGTTAAGAAGAGAAAAAGTAGACATAATATGTAGATTTTAATTAGGGTTTAGGGTATGGTTTAGTTGTTAATGGGTTTAAGGTTTAGGGTTACCAGGTGCAAGGGGTATGCTTATCCAAGTCATGGACATGGTATGAGGAGGAACTATAAATGTCTTAAGGAATAAAATATTCTTTTAGGACTCCAAAATCATGCATAGGGTCTAAAACTGCCACATAGGACCTATAAATGAAATGTTTGGCCTATGTGTACTCATGATAATGGCACCATTACAAGTTTGTAATTAGTGGAAATTATTCTTTAATTTGACCTGATGCAGAGTGACCTATGAATGGGGCCAACGTTCAATTTTTTTTTATTTTGTTCTTGTATGCACTGAAATTTGGCATAGTTATAGTATATGCATGCATTGATGACATGGGAGGGTTTTCATACTCAAATACGACTCACACAAATAATTAAACAATCAAATAAAAAAATTAATGAGAACAACAATGTTTCAAGTGTGAATCTTGAAATGCATTGGCCACATGGAGATTAATGAGAACAACAATGTTTCAACATTACAAATTACTCACAATAGTCAAATATTATGAGAACCTCATTCAAAGAAGGAGACCTGATATTTTTCTTCACTAAAATGTATGTGCATTTTGTATTTCATTAAAACGTTGTATGCAAAAGTAATGAAGAAGAATTCCTTTTCTATTAAATAAAAAGAATTTTTTCCCACTAATTTACTTCATTCTTCATATCCTTCATGTTTTTTTCCTCATTTATAATCCCAAAATGCAACCACTATTTTGGATATTGCACTTATACAAGCTCACGGATTTCAAATTATCTAAATAAATTGGCATTGAGATATGAAATTATTGGTGAGTAGTAAGCTCTGTGGCGTAGGTGGTATAAATCCCATTTATTATTCTTTGCAATTAATATTTATTGCCAATTTTTGGCTTATATTTATTTACTTTTTGTTTTAAATATCTAATTGCAGTTGTTAGAAATGGTTGCCAAAATACCAAACCTATCAATTGATAATGTAAACCCCCAAGGAAATTCCCCACCATCAATGGAATATAATAAAAAAATCCTAATAGAGTGATATCCAACCTAATAATGTTGATATATATATATATATATATATATATATATATATATATATATATATATATATATATATATATATATATATATATATATATATACGCATTTGGATGCCTATTTTCCCAACTTTTAGATGAAATCATTGATATAATTACTTAAGAAAATGAGGCATTATCAATATTACCTCTTATAGAGAGAAAATGTATCCTAGATGTATTGATGGTTTGGATTGTATTGAAAGAAAAGAACTAAATATTAGAAAATAAGACATATTTTCCCTTATCATAGGCCCCCATATAAGTTAAATCCCAAACACTATTAGACCTCATATATCATGACATTATACTTTGTATATATGTTTTGGATCCAAACTTTTCCATATGCACGGTATATTATATATCACTTTAGGTGTTGTTGAGGTTGTTTGGCATACATATGATCACTTATTAAAGTAGATCCATATTATACATGATATTTCAAAAATGGGTTATGTTGGCCAAGGTTTTTATAAGAATGGTCAAGGAATGAATAATACCATAGAGATAGATACCATACCATTTCATGTTTGGATTTGGTATCTTGGTGGAGTAGTGGAAGAGGACGAATACTCTAACACAACCCAAGGAAAGATGTAGAGCAAAGTGAAAGCATGAAAGCCAACTCTACAAAAAATAATTTCTCAAATAGGTGCCAAGACCAATAAGAATATCATCTTTGTGAAGGCCCAAGAACCAAGTAGGGGATTTTTGGAGAAGGAACTGACCAAAAATGATGAGGAAGGAGAATTTATGTCAGACTACCCTCATTAAAACCATTGTGTAGGATATAAGTACAAAAATAGGAAGGTTTATCAAGAATATTATCACGTTCCAATGATTGGAAGACCAAAAAAGAGAGCCAAAATGTACAAGGGAAATAAGAAAATGTATGTAAGGAAAAAGTCTTTTGTCATTTATTTTCATTGCAAGAAGAAAGGCCATAAGTAATTCCAATATTGATATTATTATCCATGTTATTTCTATGGAATGATCAACTATGGTATGGTTGAGTGTTGATTAAGGGGTTTAAGTTTTAGGGGTACATGGTGTAAGAGGTTAATATTTTAACTATTTAAGGGTTAATAAGGCCATATTAGAGCTTAATGGTTAAGGGGTTAGGGGTTAAGGTATATTTAGGGGGTTTAGGTCCTAGGGGATTTAGATGTTAATGGGGTTTTAGGAAGTATGGGTTAGAGGTTTAGGGTTATGGATTAAGGGGTTAGGCCAAGTTTGGGTTTCTTAAACAGAAATCACTAATGGAAAGTGGAGATTCCACACTGGTTGAATGTATTTATCTTTGTTGTCATTGTTGTCCTCATTTTCCTATATTGTATTTGTAAACATTTGCATCATATCAATATTTTTTATATACAGTAATATTACTTCATTTCTTGTAATTATAAAGGATCTATGCCCTAAGGAACTACCCGTGGAGGAGGACATGGTTATACAAATGCATGTTCAGGAACATGGAGTGAATATTGAAGATCAATTTAATGATCCTATAGAAGAAGATGATGGTGATAATAACATAGTTGAAGAATGTGGGACAAATATATTGATCCAGGAGACATTTAATATTGTTGGAATGAATGATGATGATGACCAACTTGATGGTGTTTTTGATATACATGTACCTAATAAGGAAAGTCAACCTTTTTATGAAGGCTCCAAAAGAAGTCTTCTCTCTTATATATTGTTGTTGGTGAACTTAAAGGTTACAAATGGTTTTTCAAAAACTTTTGTCACACAAATGCTAAGGTATGTAATATATTTTGTCACACTTAGTACATGATGATAAAGGTTTTATTTTTTCCTCTATTTTTATTGTTAGATGATCATCTAGAAACTTTGGATGCAATATGTACGATTAATATTCTTTGCATTTACCAGTATTCATTTTTTATGTTGTATATTGTTAGGTGAATTTATTTTACCACCATCAAATGTCTTATGTCGCACATACCAATATTCACATGTCATTATGAAATATATTGGAATGGAGCATCAAGATTTTCATGCATGTCTTGATGATCATATTCTATATTATGGAGAACATGTGTTGAAAGAAGAATTCCCAAAATGTCAAATTAGTAGATATTGAACCGATCAAGTAACAAAAAATGTGCCTCACAAGGTTCTTTATTATATTCTCATAATTCTAGATTCGCGACGATTGCTCAAGTGCAAAATCATAGCATAGTTTATGGATTTTCATGCAAATAACATAAGTAAATATGGTTTTCTTCAAATGCCTGTGGATGGATCTGCATTTAAGAATATAGACAAAGTATGACCACATTTTAAAGGTGAATCGCGTAATCTTAGGCTTTCATTAGTAGTTGACGGTGTCAATACATTTGGAGAGCTTAGATATACTTACTCAGTGTGTCCTGTTTTGTTATCAACAATAACATTCCTCCATGGATGTCAATAAAGAGGGAGGACATAATGTTGGCAATGTTTGTTCCATGATTTTTTTTAGAGTAAATTTTTTTAACGTGGTAACATCGCATTTGTCTTGTTTGTTTCATAATTATGTCTTATATTTGTTTGTTTACTCATATATGTTCAATATGTCTTAAAATTATGTTTGATATTTTTTTAATTACTCATGTATGTAGTAATTATGTATTGTATATTGTTCAATCAATTAGGTAAGTACCAATTCAAATATATGAATGTATATATCAAGCCTCTTATCGATGAGTTACTAGACTTATGGAAGGGCATCACTATGTATGATATATCCATACCATTAAGTGCACAAAGGGAATTTAAATTCCATGCAATACTTGTATGGACAATTCATGATTCCCTAGGGATAACATATTTATGTGGTATGTTATAATGTTACAATGCACTTTAATAGTGTTTAATTTTATGAAGTTCATATGGTTCATGTTTTTTTATATCCCTTCATTAAACATACTTCAAATAATTGATATAAAATTTAATTCATCTCTTGCAGGTCTTCAAACAAAGGGTAAATTTCAATGTCCACTTTGTGGTCCTAATCTGAAATCTCATTGTTCAAGAAGTTTAGTAAAGGAGGTGTTTTATGAGTATAGGAAATTCCTATATAAGAACCATAACTTATGAAGTACTGAGAAACATCTTTTCAATGGGAAAGAAGAGACTGGATTAAAACCACAAAGAATGACACCTTGCTTATAGCAATTGCAATATAATAGAAATTGTCAAGGTATATTGGATCAAATTGTTTATATGTGTATCATTCATGAAATGTTTTGAATGTTTCATATTTTTATTTCATTTTTTTCATTATACTAATTGACAAGTATTGTTGTAATATCTTTAATTTATATGCTTCACCTTCAAGGTCTTCATGAAGGAATTGATAATGGGCCACTTCCACGAGGAATCAAAAGTTATCCCATACAACTAAATAGGCTCCCCTACTATGAGCACCTATAAATTGGTCATTTGTTTGATACAATCCACATCGGGAAGAATGTAAAATAAATGTTATGGAAAATATTAGATGGAAAGAGTGACAAAGAAAAAATTGTCAAGGTTTGTAATGATATTAAGGAGGCCAATCATTCACTGAAAAGTGTGATTCATTCAAATAGTGATGTAGATGGGCAAAATATAAGCACCCTTCCATGCTTATTGATAGAGAAACAAAGCAAGGATGTAAAAGAGGTTATTAAAAAAAAAATTCCCACTGGATTTTCTTCAAACATAAATAATATCTTAACAAAGAAAGGTGAATTAAGTGGGGTAAAAACTTATGATTGGAATACCTTCATTAAGGTAATTATTTTTGCGTAAATATTTCTATATTGGTGAAACATCTTGTTAGTGTTTTATACGAATTTGGGAATAAATAATGATTCATTTTTTATTATGTTACAATATTTTATACCTCTATCTCTCTAAGACAACTTTGACAACAATTTAAAACAATTTATATATGATCTTCGCAAATACATGAGGAAAGTGGTGATTTATATGCAAAGTGTAACTTTTTCAATTCGTTGTACAACTTATATTTGACTGCATGTGTTTCACCTGTAATGTAGTACTATAAACCTTTTTGTTGAAACTTATGATTTGCCTGTATCATTTGTATATGGTTGTCATCTAAAAAAATCTTTAAAGAAGATATAAAGTATTGGAGGTTACAAATTCCTCGTCTAATGTGTGAAATGAAAAAGTATCTACCTTTGACATTTTTCAATGAACAAGAACACTACCTTGTACACCAACTTGAGGAGATTGAAAAGTGTGGAACTACACACAAAAGGTCAATGTGGAGGGATATATGGTAGAGGGATATATGGTATATTAAACCATGGTTTATATTACTCAATATATTCCTAAAATAGTTGCAAGTATTAATGTGGATCACATTTGGTATGTCAACTCCATCAAAAAAATTGAAGGGGAGCACCTACTAGGGAAAGGTAGAATAAGGAAAGTGGCATGTAAGTAGATGGTGGGGATTTACAATACATTTGAATTTTTGATTTTATGTGTATCGTACTTATTTAATTTTCATTCTTCCCGTATAATCCATTATTATGAAGGTATACCATGGTAACTGATTATATGTGAATTCTTTTATTTTAATATAATTGGTCGATAGTGGGATGCAATATATTTATACATTGCAAACAATCTTGATTGGATGAAGGTATGGATTAAATGATGTATGCAATATAATAATGGTAGCTTATCATGGTATGGTGTGGCTACATTGGTCAAATAAGTTTAACATAAAGGAGATACCAATCTTACATAGAGGGAAACTGATTTAACATATGGTTTAAAAGATAAACATGCAAGCATATTGACCCATACTTTTTAGTTTTTTTTAATATTATATTGATCTATATGGTGTGTTTTTTTCTTATAAATTTGCATAATTTCCATTTATAAATATGTTTATCAATTGATAATGCATTTTTTACGCATCAGACATATTTCAGTTGAAACACCACAAGGCTATGTTGTGCAATTACCACAATTTTCACATCAAAAATTTGGATGAAAAGATGAAAACTTATGATAGTTGGATAATTGTAGTATTTCAAGTTACTAATGTTGCCTCTAAAAGTGACAGACATACATAAGTCTCTAAAAATTGATACTATTGGTTTTTGGATGATATACTTGAGTGTGACTTTAAATCATTCAAACTAGTTATGTTCGACATGAAATGGTACATGCTACGAATGAATGAATGTGATCCTGATAGAATGGTTAATCAACATGCTAACATATTTACCATGGTTATACAAGGAAACCTCAACTGAGATCAGATCCCTATGCTCTTTCAATCCAATGAAAACGTGTATTTTACTCAGAGGTTCCAGGTAGACGAGTTTGGTCTTATTTTGTTATATATGATTCAAGAGGAAGGTCGATAAAGTATAATGTAGAAAAAGAATATGATATTGAAGAATAAGATGATGCAGAGGATTAGTTAGTTCATGTGTTAGACCAAGACGTCATATAAGTTCAAGGATATGTTATAGACAATGTTTTGTATGAATATGATATCAACGATGTTTTAGATGAAGAACTTGAAGAAGTCGAACCAATTGTAGGAGACAATGTTCTTGATGATGATATAGACGATGATATGATTGGAAATAAAGACATTGGTGATGATGTTGATATGGCCAATTTTTAGATGCTTGGGCTGACGCGGGTTCTGATCTCAAATGTTTCCAGCAAAACCCTCAAACTATCGACCCTACTTGTAAACTAGAAGACAACACTGTGCACAGAGTGCACAACACAATCTCACTCGAGACAGATTATGGGGGACTGCAAGAAACATGTGTCTACAGTCAGGGAAGGGATGGGGAATGTAATCTCTGTCATTTTATTATGCATCATATTTATTACTCATTCATCTAGATATATTATTCAATTACAAGGAAATTATTCATTCATGTTGTCATAATCTAAGATAAACATCCATTCTTAATTGATAAAATATCATAAATAGTAAAATAACCATTCACACACATTGACATAGCAGGGTTACCGTGGTTCACCCCCCCTTGGGGCTATGCCCACAAAGATTTGTCTCTTCTTCTTCTTTATTCATCATTCCTCAAAATCTACGATGTGCACATTACATTCTCCATGATTAAAATGAAAATTATGATAAGTTCCATCTATAAGGTGTACTAGACCACAACAGGCTCCACAACCTATGACCTAACCCTCAAAAACCCACTCGCTATATTATTCATACCACCCTCTACTAGACCTCCTAGGAATTTATTTATCCTACTTTATTGGCCCATAGCCATTACATTCATATCAAAAACCCTAACCCTAACATGGCTAGGTTTTTTTGTATGTGTGCCACACTTCTTTTCCTCATTCTTTGGCATGTTGCTTTTCCTCCATCTTAAACATGATTCTTTTCCTCCATATATGTCATGCACTCCAAAATAGGCTTTTCTCCCCAAAATAGGCCTATTCCAACAGGCCCCCAATAATGACATGTGGCTCATATTCAGCCACTTAGGCGGTGTGCGCTCCCTACATAATCGTCTTCAAATTGTGGAACTTTCCTGCTAGTTCCTCCCCTTTTGCTTTCACCTGTGCAACTTTCTCTGCTAGCACCTCTACCATATACGTTGTAATAATCTCTGCATGATCTTGTTCCATATTTGTATTTTCTACCTCTAGTTCTACAATTATGTGTGTTATTTTCTTCTAGAGTGTCACCCATTGAGCCTGCCTTACCTGTTTATTTGTTTGTGCAGGTTTTAGTTACATCTATAGGTTTTTCATATCCTTCATGCCTTTCAACATTTCTTTGATGTTCATGGCCTTCTGTCGCTTCTTCGACTCCTGCATTCCAACATTGAATTTTTCTTCTTGTTGATCCAACTGTTGGACCTTCTCATCTTCCTGAAGACTAGTCCATATTTGCGTAGTCATGTCAAAGAGTTCTGCGACTTTCTTGGCTTCCCTTGAAATATCACTTGTCTATAGTGTTTCATGTTGTTCTCTCTCAGCTATGACCTTAGGAGGGGTTGCCTGTGTAATATTTTCCTTTAGTTACTCTATATCATTCCTTTCTTGTACCCCTCGATTGTCTGTGCGATGATTTGTATATATTATTTTGCGCTTTTCTCTATTGTCTATGTGTTTTCCATAATTTTTTTGAAAACTTCCTTCAATTTATTCTCTAGGTAATCCATGCACTCCTTCTCTTCCTCTATATCCATATTGACTTTCTTTATTACCAGCTGTAGCACTTCCTTACCATATTTGGTGACTTCTAGTTATGTCACATTAGCCATGTCTCGTGACTATACCTCCTATGTGATGTTGACTTGCAAATTGTATAGTGATTTCATTGGTATTTTTCATAAAGCCAACTCCACTTGTTCCAAGTCTTTCAATAGATTTTGCGCTATTTCCCCCTCTATCTGCATCATTCCTTGTGTAATGTTGAAATTAGGACTAGCCTACGCTATGATTTGTATTGTTTCCTCTTCATTGTATGCAATTCTATCCTCTTCCTCTATCGATCTCTTCATTAGTCCATTTCCTTTATCCTATGTCTTCACTAATTGTAGCCATTCCATGACCTCTTTAACCTATGTCAAGTCCTTCATTATTATTTCCCTTTAGTTCTCAACCTCTCTTTAACCAACTCTCTTTTCTACCAAGTCCGCATCATCCTCGTTAATTGTGTATTTCAGAATGTCCTTATGTGCCTTGGATTTCTTGCGCGACCCCCATATTTGTATGATTGTCCTTTTGGGTGGCCCTGCATATGTTGGTACTATTGTTTTTGGAGTTTAATGTGGTGTTGTGTCCCCCCTTTCTTGTTCTTCCTACATGAGGACATTGTCCTTCTTCCCTACCTTCCCATTCGTATACATTGTGTTGTCCTTTTTCTGTGTCATTGGCTTAGGACCCAGATTCTTCTTCGAAGGTAGTTTCTTTACTGCTACACATCCTCCTATATCTTGAGTACCTTTCATCATCATTGTTTTATCTCCTGCATATTTCTGCGATGGTCCTACTTCAGTTTCCTTTCCCTTGGGTAGCTCTTTGATTAGCACTGGGACTTTGTTGGAAGCCCCATACGATTTCGTTATTTGAACGAGAAATTACACTTTCTGTAGATGCCTTCACCTCATCTTGTAAATATAATCTTTTTTAGATGATTACTGGATTAGTAAATATATTCATTAATTCTTTAAAAGTTTGCGTTTTCGTTTTGTTTTCAGGATTGATTCATGATTGAAAGCATGAATCAATTCATGAAAACTTGGCTTGGTATTATTTTTATTGTTTATACAAGGTTTTCTTTTAAGAGTCATCATGCTTATATCCAATATTTGAATGTCTCATTTTTGGATGTTTTGGGGTGTTGATATAATTGTTATATGGTTATGATGAATTGCATTTAATTTATGAGGAGTTTTGTTTTCACATATTTTTGAACCCTTTGCAAACACTATGGTTGTGATAATAGTCATGGAAATTAATGCGCAACTATTGCACTCTGTACTTGACTCACCTTGTTGGCATAGTGAATTAATGAACGTATCAGTTCTGCTATAGGTTGTCGACTCTGTATCACAGAATTTCATTACCAGGAATGGTAAAACCCTACGACCAAAACCTCGATGTTTGTTAAGCCCTAATATTGGCTCATTACCCCTTAATTGGGGCATATTATATTCGTAATGTTATTTTATTTATGTCGACTTTATGCCATTAGTTGTAATTATACCTCCTAGTCTCATATATATACCAAGGAGACATGTTCATTTTGAATCATCTTGTACTTGAACATTTAAGTGGGGTAAAAGATCATCTTGTACTTGAACATTTAAGTGGGGTAAAAGGAGGTTTCCCCCTCGAAGAGTATTATCATCTGAAATTATATATTTTCAAGGCGTTGATCACTTTTTCTGAGGTTTTTCTATGCTATATTGATATTCGGTTCTTAACATATGGTATCAGAGCTCAAGGTCTTGGGGTTTCGCTGCTACATCTGAGACACCTTGGAATTTTCACTATAAATTATTTTCTACAACATTCTAGAAGGAATGGCTTGTATGATATTTAGTAGATGGATCAAGGTACACTGGGTTCAAAATTTAGCTCCTGAGGCCTTATACTTTCGGAGATACATCCTGTACAAGATAGGGTTCTGGAATCATCCTGAATTGAGTCATTGAGGAATTTTCGCTATAAAAAATTTTCTGTAATGTTTCAGACCCTGAAACCTGAAGGATATATACAGAAATTAGTAAGGTATCTATGGTAAAAATTTCATCTTCTGGGTCATCTTAAATTTGTAGATACACCCTGTGTAAGATAGGGTATCTGACTAGTCCTATTGTCTAGTCTCAAGAAGGTGTTCTAGGTAAAACAATAATAACTTATTCCTAGAGTATCCAAATTTAGTGGGACTAGTTTCATTGGATCATGAACAGTTTGTAGTATTTCTAGTGCGAGTTTCAGAATTTTATATCAATTATTTTGTGCGGGGCACTCTATACAAGTGAGATCTCCTAGAAAGTCAAAAAATCAGCAAGTTGTGGGGAAGTTAATGTAAATTCCACTTGGCACATCCAATTTTGATCATACCTGTGGCATTGCAGAGAAGAAATATCAGAGAACTAAATAAAATAAATTTTCATACCTAGAAGGGACAAAACTTGGGATATACAATAGAAGAAATATTGTCTAGCAGAACCACCTCAAAATCAAAGTTCAAAAGTGATACTTGGCCAACATGCCATCAAAAAATGGAACTTCTACACCAAATAAGCCTCCAGAAAATCCTACTTGGACTCTTGATGAAGGTGAAGAAATGCATAGGGACATAAATAAACTACAAAAGAATATGGATTTAATGGAAGCTAAGTTGGATACTAAGATGGATGGTTTAAAAGGGGAGAACATGGAAGTATTGAAAAATTTTGTAACGGAGAAGACACCTGAAAGTGAAAATGCATCCCATGAAATTCATGATGAGGACACAAGAAAGGTGAATCAAGAATGGAGAAACTCAAACTTTGGTTTGAAGACCAACCACATTCCTAAGATCGATATGAGGAAGTTTGATGGCAAGGACCCAATCACATGGATACTTCAGATGGAGCAATTCTTTGATATCCATAAGGTGCCACATACACAAAAGGTATGAATTGCTTCTTTTTATTTAGAACCTAATCAATTTGTATGGTATTGATGGCTTTGTTCTCTTAAATCACTCTTCACTTGGGCAATTTTCACGGAAGAAATGATAGCACACTATGAGGATACAAGGAACAATACCTTCTTTAGCCAATTGATAAATCTCAAGCAAAAGGGTTCAGTTACCGAACACATTGAGAACCTCCAAAGATTGAATATAAAGGTAACCGATATTGCAGATGAGCACTTGATTGATGT
>CBVK0101736307.1:0-11680 GCA_900067695.1 Picea abies | reverse complement strand
ATCATCTTGTACTTGAACATTTAAGTGGGGTAAAAGGAGGTTTCCCCCTCAAAGAGGCTTATTATCTGAAATTATCTCTTTTTCAAGGCATTGAGTACTTTTTCTAAGGTTTTTCTATGCTATATTAATATTTGGTTCTTAACAATGTTCATGCTATGATAACACACAGCCTTCATTATGGTTTGTTCCCCTTCATCTCTTCAGATTTGTTCCTATATCTCTTACCATAAGAACCTATAACTGTTTCTGAGTCACCACTGTTACATACTAGTCACATTTGTAATGGATCTTGTTGTTTGATTGGAGTCGAATGGCTGCTAGGCACTACTCTATCAAGATGATGCAATCAAAGATTTAAAAGGTTAGGGTTGGGATGCCTTCATAAAAAGGTTTGAAGGTTATAACCTTCATGTGGCTAAGGAATTTTCATAGACTTTCGATGGGTGTAGGGAGAAAATTGGAGATATCCAATTAGAGGTAACTAAGGAGTTTGTGGGTGAAGACATTGGGCTTCCATCCACTGGCAATAAATAGTTCAAAAAATCAAATATTGAAGAAGTGCCATGGAGCCTCTTCACGACCTCCAAGACAAAAAATTGTTGCGAAAATGGTATCCCTATTTCTTTGGTTAAATCTAGGTGGCGTGGTATGCTATTGATCCTCAAACAATTTGTGACCTGTGAGGGTCTTTATGGTTTAGTTTTTCTCTATCATATATGATTTCTTATGCATTTTATAGGTTTTCAATTAAATGTGCCCTTCTATCTGTTGAGAAGCTTGTACAAAATGTCTAGAAGGTATAAGAGACAGAGCCTCGACTCTAGTATTTTTCACCATGGCTTGACTAAAATGTTGTTGATTCACCATTTGACAACCGTGGGCGATTGTTGGGATGGATTTTTAACAAGAAATGGTTTTTCTACAACCATTCCTGTAGAAACCCTTGTTTCAGGTGAACCACTGATAAGAAAATAGTTTGACATTCCAAATAACAAGCCAGAATCTCTAAATAGAAACCCTCAAGATGAGGCAATGCCCAGTAAGTTTTCACATGAGCAACAGGTTGTTAGTTTCAAATTGAGTGAACCCCCTATGCATGAATTAGATGATGACCATAATGCCACAGTGAAACCCGATATCAAAAAATATTGCAATTAGACAAAACAAAAACACATGGCTCTAGGGTTTCATAAAAAAAGATTGGTCGTCTTATTTCGAGAAAATTGAGGAATTGAACTAGACTTCATTTGAGCTTGATCGACCCGATCAAGGTCAATGAGGTCTTGGACTCCGAAATTGAATATTTCCTAGCTTTGGAAGACCCAGATTGTCAAGGGTTTGGTTCTGTTGAACCCTATGACTTTGTTATGAATCTACCACCATGTATCAAGGATGAGAAGGGGTTTTCTGTGATTGGGTTTGGTCAAAGGAAAATGGAAAGTAAAGTTGATATGGCATTGCGTGACCGCACCCTTCACCAATAGGTCATTCCTTCAGTACAATGTGATGTTTGTATTCTTGGGTTGAACAATCTTACACAGATATTCCCATCCTTCAGTCTCAGATTAAAACACTCACGACTCAATGTGAATCACTAGAAAAGGAAAATTTGGGCCTTAGAGTAAATGCACAGAGGAAATTTAAGCACCTTAAAACAACAAGGAACATAATAATAATAAATGCAAATAGTGTTAAAGCCATAATCAATTCCAAGCTACCATGATCCATATTTGGTCATTTGTTGAAATGGTAAAACAATTGTTTTCTTATTACTTTCATGGTATCTATTTTGAATCGAATTAGTTTGAAATTATATTTTGTTTGCTAAGATAAGACTGGCTACATAATCTTTTGATTCTGTAGCCAAATCATTTTTAAATAAAAAATTAGTAATTAGTTGTTAATAATGTATCTAACTTATTCATGTTTCTCTTTCAGGATATGGTAGATCTTCATGCTAATCATCTAAGGGGAAACATGTTCGATTTTGCATTTAGATGATTAGTATTTCTTTTCTGTTTATTTTGTAAAAAACTTTTGTTTTTTAAAAGAACCAACTCAGTTATGAGTTGCTATAGGCCCTCTATTTTTGTAATATTTTGATCTCATGAGATCCTATCCTATACTAGGAGATAGGAAGATGAGATTTCAAAAAACTTTAAATACTTTGTATTTTGTAAGTAAAGATCATCTTCACCTCGAATAGATTATGGACAAATGACTTATAGAACTTAATGGAACAACTTGTAGCAATTTGGCTTTATTCCTATGTGAATGTTGTCCCATCTGTATTCTATCTCTTTGATTTTGGAAAATTAAATGTGTTGTGTATCTTTAGTCTTCATGACATGTGATGTTTCCATTTTATTTTATATTTCAAATGTTGTCTTTAATTTGTTCTTTCAATTCATTATCTCTATGATCATCATATCAATTTTAGGATCCTGATCTTTATCTGATGTTAGTTGATTGATAACATGAACATTTTACATTAAGATTTAGATTACATGTGATTGTTGATAATTATAAGATCATAGTGTATACCTGTCTATTATTTTGTTCTCATATACTAACCGTCGACAAACATCTGGAGTTTGTTCTAGAGGCATCATCATAAGCATGTCATAGGTTTTTCTTGTAGAGAGAAAAGATGGAATATTGGATTGTACAGAAGACATAGACATGATATAAAACTCAGGTTAGCTTTATTTCAATGTATTTTGGTTTATTTTCCTATTAGTGAAACAAGAAAGTTTTAGATTGGCTTTGACCATCTCTACATTCTTGTTTCATAACTTACCTAATTCAAGTTTTATTATATTTATAATTAGAAAACAGAAAATAAAAAAAATGTGTGTTCTGTATCTGCTTCTAAAAAATAATTACTTTTACATTGATTTTGCAAAGCTTTCATTAAAACTTGCAACCTTTAAATTCTGTGTATAATAGATATATTGATGTTTTCCTTTTTTGTTTAATACGTTTGTAAATAATTAGATTAAAGTTCACAGGTTATTATAGTTTTAGTATTAGTTAGTTTATCTCTTTTATTTTAGGACCCTAGATTGGCTAACGGAGCCATTAAACCTATCAGAATAGGTTACACCAAATGATTTGGGTTATTTAGACAACCTCGGACCAGACCTATTCTTCTAGTTGAAGGCATGTCAAATTTTCCCATCAACAAATGGCACTAAAAGGAGGGCCTGAATTCAATTGATGGCACGTGGAAGTCGCAAGACTCCTCCCTCACACACTCGCTCCCTTGTCGTAACGTGTAGTCACTCAAACAACAACGTTACACTTGAAACAACAACTACCTCAAATGATAATCCCAAGTTTCCCATTGAACCAATAACACCAGCTCCTCAAGGGGCCGATGTCCAAGAAATTGTTCGTCAGTCACTTATAAGGACACATAGTGCCTTGGTCCATTTCAAAAAACCTACAAGGCCACTTAATCAGCCCTTAGATTTCTCAGATATCCAATAACAACTTGAAGGCACTGGTCTACTCTCAAATTCCCTAGGAGATAATACCACCAATCCTACCAAAACACCTATTCTTGGAGTTGGAGGGTCTAGTATCCCACTTTCTCCTCCTGGTTCATCTCCATCTTCTCCAGGAGGAGATTCATTTGACGAAGGCAGTTCCTTGTCTGAATCATTTCAGCCTTCGACACCAACAACACCCATGGAAAACCAAAACAATCCCGCTAGACCATGGCTCTATGAAGATGTCATGGTTATACCTGGACCTCAAAACCCATTACCAAAACACCCAAAGAAATGGTTGCCTAAATTTGATCCAGATTCTAAACAATCTATTGAAGATCACATAAAGAAGTTTATTTTGGCCATTAGACTCTGAAGTGTAGAGAATGAATATGTAGTATCTAGACTCTTTCCTTATACATTCGAGGGAAATACCTCCACATGGTATTTCGCCCAACAACCCCAAACCATTGTCTCTTGGGACAAGTTTGAAACATGTTTCTTATAAAAGTTTGGAGATGATAAATCTCCTGAAGTTTTGGTTATAGAGCTCTCCATCCTAAAAATGAACCCTAAGGAGAAAGTAAAATATTTTAACTAGAGATTTATTACGTTAAAGAATCGAATTCCCATAGATTCAATGCTTGTTGAAAGTCTAATTGTCACATATTACACCAAAGCTCTACACAAAAACATAGCAATTTGGGTCAAAAGGTCTAAGAAGAACACAATACTGGAATCCTTTGAGGAGGCAAGCCAAATCAAAATTGATATATTAAGCTTAAAAGACAATCTCAATAGTGAAGTTGAAACAACTTCATCCTCTAAAAAGAAAATAGAAATCCTTACTAGGCCTCCCCAAGACAAATTTCAAACTACAAATTTAGACTTAGAAAGCTTGCAGAAAGATTTCCAAAAACTATCAAATCAATTCGTGGAATTGAAGAGATCAGTTGAGGAGGCATCCTCAAGAAAAGGAAGTTTTAAACCTCCATTCAGAAAAACTTTTCCTCCCAATCGGCCAAATTCGACCACTGAAGGTCTCAATTTTGAAAGCTTGCAATACGCTTTGAAAACTATTCTAGAATCACATGATAATCCTACCTCTGCCCCTCCTGAAAGTTTTGAAGACGTACATAAAGAAGAAGTCAAAAGAAGAAGATTCAACCCCCAATATCCTCAGTCACTTCTCTCACTGTATTTTCCAAGAAAATTTTGAAGTTGTCCTCCCCTACAACACAAGAACCAAAACATAGAACAAACCTTCTTTTGAAGCAAGTAATAATGTGCTCCCAAATCAGTCGAAGCAAGATGAAATTAAAAAAAAAAATAGCAGCCCCTGTTTTAGAATACGATTTGACTAAAGATCTAAAAAAATTGAGGGCTAATATTTTCGTTTTCAAGTTGCTAAAATTTCCCCTCATTCTATAAAAAATGCTTCAAAGTATAGTAGAAAAAAATAAGAACAACAATCCTGGCAGCAAGAAAACTACATAAATTGATTCTAAAACAGTTAAAAAGATCCCAACTAAAACAACATATGAACCTCCAGATAAAAGGGATTTAGCTGAAAAAATTGTATCAAATGTAGATAAAATTGTTTTAAGGGGCAGTGGCAAAAAATCAGCAGAATTCTGTTGTTAACGCTTGTAAAAATGTCATGCATTTCTTATTAACTTTTGAAAATTTTAATAGGAATGTAAATAATTGCATGGTAGATTTCGGTGCATCATCAAATGTGATGCCTTTATCTGTTTTTCAAACAATCAATGCAGAAGTTCAACCTTCTAATCGCAAAATCATTCATCTTGATCGGATGAACATTAAGGTAATCAGTGAACTTAAGAATGTTCTAGTTAGATTATCTTTTAATCCTAAGGTTCACCAAATTATTGACATCATTGTTGTTAACATCCCTGAAGTCTATGATTTTTTTTTAAGAAGGGATTGGTCCAAACAGTCACATGGTTACTTTGCCACTAATTAGTCTCATTTGTGTCTTCCAAAAAATAGACAGCCCAACAAAATTAGGATAAATCGTGAACGTTATCTCAAGAACACTGTGACATATCTAAATGGTGCAAACAAGCCTTTTACCGCATCTACTAATTCATTTGAAATGCAGGGAATGAATACCTTCTTTGGTAACTTCATGATTGAAAGTTCACCTATTACTAATCTAGGGCAACAATCAGAAATTATGACCTATACTAAGTCATCAACTTTTCCAAGTGTTCAAAACACTAGTGATGAAGCTCATATCTTGTCATTGTACTTTGATGGATCTAAATCCAAAGAAGGAGCCGGTGCATAATGTGTACTCATAGATCCTGGAGGTAATAAGACTTTGATTGCCTTTCGATTAGAGTTTGAGTGCACTAATAACATCGTTGAATACGAAGCGCTTTTACAAGGTCTTAAGAAATCTTTGGATATGGATGTAGGGAATTTAATGGTATTCGGTGATTCATAGATCGTGGTTAGGCAGGTAAGGAACTCCACACATTTCTTATCACCACATCTGAAAAGTTACCAAACTGAGGTATGGAGTTTAATGCAAAATTTTTCATCATTTAACATAAATTCCATTCATAGACTAAGTAATTCAAAGATTTATTTATTGGCTAATATCGCTTCTAAACTATTGCCTACAGAAGTTATTTCTCCTAATGCATTTTCGATTGAATTGTTGTCTAGGCCATCGATCCTGGACAACATCACCAATTGGAGAGTGTTCAACGATGACCAACAGATCATCAAATTCTTGCATATTTAGGACACCTTCCAAGATGCATTCATTGACGAAGGCACTCACGATGAAAACCTCTGCAAATTCATAGTAACATCAGATCCTAGATCTCCTAAAATGACATCTAATATGGTAAACTCTATTCCCAGATCCATTGTGAGACTAGAGAGGTTTTATGACTTGCATGATAAGTTTAGAGGGTCAATTAATTGTAAAATGAATAGTTCTTCTTTGACTTATGAGACCGTAAATTTAGGGAATAAGGAAAATCCTCAAAATATTAATTTAGGAATGGGATGCTCCGAGAAAGAACGATCTACCTTTATAAAATTGTTTAAAGAATTTAAAGACGTTTTTGCCTGGACATATGATGATTTGAAAACATTTGACCCTAATATAATACAACATGTCATCCCCATGAAACCAAAAACTCAACCTTTTTAGAAAAAAATAAGAAAGATGCACCCCAAATTATAACCCACTGTCAAGAAAGAACTGAATAAATTACTAAATGCAAAGATAATTTTACCGGTGAGACACACACAATGGGTGTCTAATCTAGTTCTTGTAAGGAAGAAAAGCATTGAAATTCGGCTCGGTGTAGACTTTCGTAACTTGAATCGAGTGTCTAATAAAGATAACTATCTCGTTCCTCCAATGGAACAAATCCTTCAGCAGGTATTTGGTTCAGAAAGACTATCTCTGTTAGATGGTTTTTCGGGATATAACTAGGTCCTCATGTCTCCCCCAAATCATCTCAAGACCACTTTTCGTACACCATGGGGGACTTATGTCTACAGGAAGATGCCTTTTGGTCTTATAAATGCCAGGTCCACTTTCCAGAGAGCAATGGACATTTCCTTTCATGGTCTCATAAATCAATCAGTAGTGGTCTATCTTGATAACATTACCGTTTTCTCTAAAAACGAGAAAGATCACTTGTCTCACCTTAGGGTTGTCCTAGAACAATGTTGCAATTATGGCATATCCCTCAACCCTAAGAAACCAGTATTTGTAGTAGATCAAGGAAAACTACTTGGGTTTATAGTGTCCAAAGACAGAATGATTATTGGCCTGGAAAGAACCCAATATATTGCTAAACTCTCCCCTCCCTCTTCCAAAAAATCTATGCAATCCTTTTTAGGTAAGATTAACTTCGTTAAGAGATTTGTCCCAAGTTTCTCGGAAAGGGTAAGGCCTTTATAGAATTTAATTAAAAATCATGTTCAGTATCATTAGGGACCCCATGAAAGTCAAGCTTTTGATTCTATTAGAAAATAAATAGTAGAATCTCCTTCCTTGATGAGCCTCGATTTTTCCCAAGATTTCACTCTTTACACTTTCACCTCTAATCGATCTTATGTTGTTGTGTTGACACAAAAGAATGTTGACAACAATGAAATACCCATTTCCTTCATGAGCTCATATTTCAAAGGGGTAGAGCTAAATTAATTAGTTGTGGATCAATAGGCATATGTTGTTTTTAAAGCAGTGAAACACTTTCGGTCATATCTGCTGAAATCCAGAACTAAAGTCATCATTCCTTACCTGGCTATGAGAAACTTGTTGGTACAAAAGGAATTGGGTGAAAAATAATCAAATTGGATAATTTCATTAAAAGAGTATGACCTCGAAATAACTCTTGCACAAATTGTTAGAGGTCAAGGCCTATGTAAACTAGTGGTTGATTCAGTTGAAGAACAATAAAATCAAATTAACATCTTAACTGTAAATCAGCACAACGGGAAACAAATCAACTGTACACAAGTTGTTGCTAATTCTTGGTATGATGATATTAAATTTTATTTGACACATGGATCTGCTCCTCTCTATATTGATCCTAGAAACATAATAGAACTTAGGTTAAAATATGCATCTTTCCAATTCATAAATGATGTATTGTTTCGAAAGAATTTCGACAGTGTTCTTATGCATTGTTTGGAAAAAGATGAAGCAGAGAAAGTGCTATATGAACTTCATGTAGGTGAATTTGGTGAACACTTCGGTTGAGATACCACAGCTCAAAAAGTGTTAAGAGTTGGGTACTATTGGCCCACTTTGTTTAAAGATGCCCATACTCTATGCTGTAATGTATAATTTTCCAAAAGACTGCAGGGCGGGTCAAGAAGGCAACATTTCCTTTGCAGCCTGTCACTGTAGATTCTCCTTTTCAGCAATGGGGTCTTGACATCATAGGACCAATTAATCCTTCTTCTTCACAACAACATAAGTATATTATTACATTGAAAAATTATTTTACCAGATGGTCGGAAGCTGGACCTTTGAAAGTGGTAAACACGAATCAGGTAGTATATTTCCTTAATTTGAATATCATTACTCGATTCGACATCCCCAAATGTTTAGTCTTTGATAATGCGTCTCATTTTTCATCCCTGGATATGAATGTGTTTTCTTTAGAAAAAGGGATTAAATTGAAGTATTCTTCTAGAAACTACCCCCAAGGAAATGGTCTAGCAGAATCAACAAAAAAAAATTTGATCAAGATCATTAAGAGGACAATTTCTGAAAACCACAAGAACTGGCATAACGCACTATTTAATGCACTCTGGGTTGATAGAGTGACACCAAAAACCTCGGTTGGTAATTCCCCTTTTTTTCTCGTCTACGGGAGAGAATAAATCCTACCTCCTCATGTTTTACTTCCATCTCTGCAATTATCGTAGAAAGTCCAAGAAGAGGACTACCCTCCTCTAGAAAGTTGAATTAATGCCTTGTTAAAACTGGAGGAAGTAAGAGCACAAGAAAAATAGAAGTTGGATCAACATCAACAGATTGTAAAAAGTTGGTTTGATTCAAACTCTTCTTCAGATAGGAACCTCGAGGTAGGAGACTTGGTTTTCAAATGGGATAAACCCCACGAGGGAAAAGGGGAACACAACAAGTTCCAGAATCTGTGGTTGGGACCATTTGTGATTTCTGAAAAACTAGGTCCCAACTCTTTCCTCCTGCATAATTTAGAGGGAAAAGAAAACACTTTCCTGGTGAATGGCCAAGATATCAAAAGGCATTTCTCCTGATGATTTCAGATCCCCCTCTCTGTACATGTTTTTCTGTTTTGATTTCCTTTTTTGTCTTTTGATTTTGGTTTTTCTCATTTTTCTTGTTTTTTCTTGTTTCTGAATAAATTTATGTCTGGGTCACCATTTAGTTCATGAAAGAAAACCATAAGTCTCATTATAAAGAAATAGTCTAGGTCATTTCATAGCATCAGTGCTATAAATTCCTAAAACTCAGAC
This sequence comes from Picea abies, assembly GCA_900067695.1. Classification (NCBI taxonomy): domain Eukaryota; kingdom Viridiplantae; phylum Streptophyta; class Pinopsida; order Pinales; family Pinaceae; genus Picea; species Picea abies. Next base: position 2,180 of record CBVK0101736307.1, on the reverse strand, counting down.
TAGCTAAGGAAACTTTTTGTTCACAATAGTCTTCCTGGTTTCACTTTATAATCACGAGAAGATATGATCATCATTAAAACTCTTTATGTTGTCCTTGTTTTTAAAGAAAAAAACTCAAGTATGCCTTCCTATACTCAAAAAATTGTTATTATCAGAAACTAAGTTCAGATTATGATGAAGCCCGTCAAACGAAAAATTAAAATGGAAAATACCAAGTTTTTCAAAATATGAAATTTTCAGCATCACCCCACTCTCCTAAAGATCATAAATTTTATCTCAAAATTATAAATAACTTATAGAGAGATGAAAGTGATACAAAGTGTGTGAAGTGTCTGTAAACCCACCGAGATATTGAACAGGTCTGCAAGCAACGAGTAAATGCATGCATGATTCCAAGGCAACTTTGTCGGGGTACTGAACAGGCCTGTTGGTAGTGAAGCAATGTCAGGCTCAAGAAAATTATTAGGTATAAATTTTTTGTATTAATTGTAAAATGACCTTCATCTTGAATTGATGTTTCTTGGACATGGTAGAGGCGTCAGAGTGGGTTAATTGACATCCCTGCCGATGCTATGCATGCATGATGGAAACAATGGCCTTGTCAACAGTATTGGAGTCATTTGCATAAATTTTGTCTCGCTCGTAATTTAAACTTCTCACCGGTTTTCATTTGGACATAAATATATCCGATGCTAGACTGTGTGGTTTTTTATTTTGATCAAGATGCTTGATTCGATGACGACTGTTCTCTAATTTTTCAATCATTCTGATCAGCCCTGACATGAACTCTCTGGTGATGCATAGATAATTTCTTCTCCTAGTAAGTCACCATTGTTGGCAGCCCCATACGATTTTGTTATTTGAATGAGAAATTACACTTTATGTAGCTGCCTTCACCTCATATTGTAAATATTATATTTTTGAGATGATTACTGGAATAGTAAATATATTCATTAATTCTTTAAATGTTTGCGTTTTCGCTTTGTTTTCAGGACTAATTCATAACTGAAAGCATGAATAAATACATGAAAACCTGGCTTGGTATTATTTTTATTATTTATACAAGGTTTTCTTTTAAGAGTCATCATGCTTATATATAATATTTGAATGACTCATTTTTGGATGTTTTGGGGTGTTGATATAATTGTTATATGGTTATGATGATTTGCATTTAATTTATGAGGATTTTTGTTTTAACATATTTTTGAACCCTTTGCAAACACTATGGTTGTGGTAATAGTCATGGAAATTAATGCGCAGCTACTGCACTCTGTACTTGACTCACCTTGCTGGCATAGTGAATTAATGAACATATCATTTCAGGTATAGGTTGTCGACTCTGTATCACTGACTTTCATTACCAAGAATGGTAAAACCCTATGACCAAAACCTCAATGTTCATGATTTGATAACACACATCCTTCGCTATGGTTTGTTCCCCTTCATCTATTCATATCTCTTCCTATCTCTCTTACCATCCGAACCCAGAACTGTTTCTGAGTCACCCCTATTACATACTAGTCCCATTTTTAATGGATCATGTTGTTTGATTGGAGTCGATTGGCTACTAGGAACTGCTCTATCACAATGATGAAATCGAAGATTTAAAGGGTCAGGGTTGGGATTCCTTCATCAAAAGGTTCAAAGGTTATAACCTTCATGTGGCTAAGGAATTTGCACAGACTTTCGATGGGTGTAGAACGAAAATTGGAGATATCTAGTTAGAGGTAACTAAAGATTTTGTGAGTAAATCCATTGGGGTGAGATCGGAAGAGATAACCTTCATGTGGCTAAGGAATTTGCACAGACTTTCGATGGGTGTAGAACGAAAATTGGAGATATCTAGTTAGAGGTAACTAAAGATTTTGTGAGTAAATCCATTGGGCTTCCATCCAACAACGATAAATGGTTCAAAAACTCAAATATTGAAGAATTTCCATGGAGCCTCTTCATGAACTCCAGGAAAATCAATTGCTATGAAAAAGGTATCCCTATATCTTTGGTTAAAGCTAGGTGGAATGGTATGCTATTGATCCTCAAACAATTTGTGACCTGTGAGGGTCATTATGGTTTAGTTTCTATGTATCATATACAACTGCTTATGCATTTTATAGGTTTTCATATAAATGTTCCCTTCTATCTGTTGAGAATCTTGTACAAAATGTCTAAAAGGTATAAGA
>CBVK0101736213.1:0-41317 GCA_900067695.1 Picea abies | reverse complement strand
AATAGAAGCTTCCGCTTCTAGAAGGATCTTCCTCTAGATGCTTCTCTTAAGAGACATATTTAGTATAAATAAGGGTCGAGGGTATGAAGAACCCCAGCTTGGAGATTATTGTAATAGAGCGCTGCTCGACTGGAGGTTGCCCCCTCGAAGAGGCCTGTGAACATTGCTATCTAATTCAAAGTGCTATTTCTGTTGCTATTTCATATATCATTTCTGTGTGTTGTGAAGATTATGCTGGATATTTTACTGATATTCTTTTATTTCTAGCATTTCAATTCTGTTCTGCATATTTTATATATCTGGTATCTTGCATAGTGTCTACCTCGTAAGGTCCTAGCCATCTTTTACACAGCTTACCCTGAAATTATTTAAAGCACGAATCATACAACAGAACCTAATCTCCTTTTTTGAATAACTTCTTCTTGATGACTCGGTCATGCCACTTGGTTCTTTGTTGTTGAATCAATGTGGTTTTATGAATAGTGTCCAAATGCTTCTCATCCAGCTCATTTAGCTGTTGTAGTCTGGTCGTTTGTGCCATAGTAAAGTCTAGATTGACTGCTGATGCAATTCTGAGGGTTTTGATATCGAACTCAATGGGAAAAACAGAGCTCTTCCCATATACAAGTTCATAAGGAGAAAAACCAGTTGTGTTCCTCCAAGTGGTTCGATAAGCCCATAGAGCTTCAAGCAATCCATCAGACCAATCCCTACAATGTTCCCTGTCTGTCTTAGTAAGAATGTCTTCTATTACTTTGTTTGTACTTTCCACCTGCCCATTACCTTAGGGATGGTATGGAGAAGTTGTTCTATGCAAAACATGATATTTATTGAGTAGGGCTTCAAAATTATGTGATGTGAAAGGTGGTCCCCCATCAGTTACTAACTCTCTAGGAACTCCAAACCTAACAAAGATATCTTCAAACATAAATGCTAAGACAACTTCTTATGAGGCTCTGACGAGTGTTTTTGCCTCTACCCACTTGGTCATGTAATATGCGCAGACCAATATATAGACTTTTTGATTAGAAGGTGGGTTAATGGGCCCTACAAAGTCTATGGCCCATTTCTCAAAAGGCTCTAACACCACTTGAGGCTGGAGAGGCATCTCATCCCTATGATTTGGCTGACCCATTCCTTGGCAACTGTCACAGGCTTGGACATATTTCCTTGCATCTTGAAATAACGTGGGCGAAAAATAGCCCATACTCAAAATTTTATGCCCAGTCCTTTTATCAGCAAAATGACCCCCACAAGGGCCATCGTGGAAAGCTTTAAGCAGATCATAGACTTCATCATCTCTCACACATCTCCTAATTTCTTGATCCAAGCCTGTGTAAAAAAGATGTCCCCCTATCCAACTATACTGAGCACTCTTTTGAATTATCTTCCTTCTTTCTCGAAGAGATAGATGGAGAGGTACCTTCCATGCAACCAAATAATTAGAAATGTCTGCATACTAAGGTGAGTGAGCAAATACTGCAAACAAGTGTTCATCTGGAAAGGAATCATCTACAGGTGAATTATCATCATTTATATTCAATATTGAGAGAAAATATGCAACCACATTTTCTTTTCCTGGTCTATCTACTATAGTGATGTCAAATTCTTGTAGTAATAACAACCATATTGTTACTTGGGCGTTAGTAATAGGTTTATTCATCAAATATTTAATTTTTGAATGATTAGGATGAATAAAAGTAGAATAGCCAGTGAGATAATGCCTAAATTTATTGATAGCATAAACTACTGCCAATAATTCTTTTTTTGTAACTGTATAATTTAACTTAACAGGAGCCATGTTCTTGCTGATATAGTAGATAACATAAGGATCTTTGTCCTCATGTTTCCCAAGAACTGCACCAATTGCAGTATCTGAGGCATCTGAACAATTGTGAAATGGCAGAGCCCAATTGGGCCCTCTCAAAATGTGGGTTGTGGACAATTTCTGTTTCAAGTCTGCAAAAGACAATTCACAATTGTTAATCCAACTAAAGTCAACATCTTTTGTCACTAGAAAAAATAAGGGAGAGGCAAGCTTGGAATTTTTTTAATGAAAATCCTGTAATATCCAACATGCCCTAAAAATATTCTTACCTCTTTCTGAGTTGATGGAGTTGGAATGTCCAAAATTACTTGGATTTTGGTTGGGTCTACCTGAATTCCTGCATAAGAAATGAAGTGTCCCAACACCACACCTTCACTCATCATCATATGGCATGTTTCTATACTTAGAGAAAGATGATATTGTATGCATCTTTTGAGTACTTTTTCCAGATTAGCTAAAGCTTCATCGAAATAAGTACCATAAGGTGTAAAGTCATCCATGAATATTTCCATACAGTCATTCACCATATCAAAGAAAATACCAATTACAGCTCTCTGGAAAGTGGCTGGTGCATTACACAAGACAAATGGGAGAACCTTGTATGCAAATGTACCCTAAGGGATGGTAAAGGTGGTCTTATCTTGGTCCTGTGGAGCAATGGTTATCTAGTTGTAGCCACTAAAGCCATCTAGGAAAGAGAAAAACTTTTTCCTAGATAGGTTATCTAGAACCTGATCAATAAATCGCAGAGGGAAATGATCCTTATGTGTGGCCTTATTCAGGGCTCTATAGTCCACACACACTCTCCATTTACCATTATTTTTAGGCACAATAACCAAAGGTGAAACCCACTCGTTGTCTGATATAGGGTAGATGAATCCGACATTTAGAAGTTTCTGGAATTCTTCTTTAAAAATCTCTTTAAGATTAGGGTTCATCCTCCTTTGGGGTTGGAAAATGGGTCGACATTCTTCCTTAATGTATATATGTTGGGTGCATAGTTAAGAGGAAATTCCTTTCATATCCATGTAATCCCAAGCAAATGCCTCTTTATGTTCAATCAATAACTTCATCAAACGTTTAGTTTTAGCAGAAGATAAATCAGGATTTATGTTCAGGGTTTTTCTAGGTTCAATTTCTACAACGACGCTCTTAGAACTGACTTTAGGAAATAATTAAGTTGTTTCAGTATCTTTTGTTATAGTTGAATTAACTTGGTTTACAACAGTTTCAGAGAACATCTATGGGCTCACTCCTTCCTGGGCGGTAGGATCAAAGATTCTACTCAATCGATGGTACGTGTTTTGTGTAACAAAAGAGGGATCGCAGATAAAGCTATTGATTATCTCATCCTCTGTCTCGTCTTTGAAACTCAGGGATTTTCCTATGGTTAGCACAGGCAGAGCACTTTCATCCTCAAGGTCCATCCATAAATAATTTTCGAGTTCCACACTGGGTGTAGCATGAGGATAAAGGGTAAGCTTCTTGGTATCATAACCATCAGAGATGGTCATTGAACCATATCTACAACCAATGAAAGCATCATCTGTAGCTAACCATGGTATTACTAGAATTAGAGGATGACCCCCCAGATGGGTTTTAGGTTGCAATACGACAAAATCAACAAGATACTCCCATCAATCAACTGAAGAACTAGATCATCGATTTCTCCTTCTGGTTTAATAGTAGAACGATCAGCTAACTCTAAAATAGTAGGAGTAGGACGAACTTGCTCTCTGAGTTTTAGCAATTTCATCATCTCTATTGGAATAATGTTAATTGCTTCCCCTAAATCAACTAGCACATCGGGAATAAATGTTTGTCCAATTTTGATAGTGACTGTAGGGTTTCCTAGGTCACCATATTTAATAGGTGGGGTTTTGCCTAACATCAGTTCAGAAAATTCTCCCACTACGTGTACTATGAGGGGATCCCTAGGTTTCCTTCCAGGCTTTTTGATACAGAGGTCCCTCATAGTTCTTGAATAAATAGGGACATCCTCGATCGCTTGCAATAGTGGAATTTTAACATGCAGATTTTGCAACTCTCCTAGGAGATTGAAGGACGATAATTCCACAGTTTTGGTAATTTCCAATCTTTCAGGGAATGGGGGTTCTGCTAATTCTATGATAGGTTTGTCAATTTCCTCTGTATCAGCAGATGGTTTTTCCCCTGATTCCTTGTCTGATTTTGAAGATGGAGCATCTTCAATTATTGGTTCGACTATTCTCCCTGATCTTAATTTTATCTCATCACAAGGCATAGGAGTAATAGACAGAGATGGCACATTGTGTATATCAATATTCTGAACGGACTTATTATTTGGATTTGGGTTAGGTTTCACAGGCATCTGAGGTCATAGGGGAGGATTGTTTTGTGGGGCATTGGGAGGTAACTGTAGTTGTTACTACTGTTACTGGGGTTGGAACTGTTGTTGATAGGGGTTCTGATGGTGAGGGTTTTGATAAGTAAGTTGTTGTTGAGGGCCTCTCCAATATGGGTTTCAATGACCATGATGATTATGTTGTTGGGGCATAGGTACCCATGCATTGGGATACTGATAAGGAGGTGGAATTTGATTTGGAGGGGGTGCATTCATCTAGCCTTATTGAAGCTGATTGTTCACATTATTCCAATAATTAAGTGATGCAGGAGAGAATTGAGGGTTTGTACCTTGACCTCATGGTTTCTATTGTCTTATCTATGTTATTAGATAGACAGCCTTTGCTTCCTCATTAGTCTCCTTCATTAATGCTTTTACACCTGGTAGGGAGGGACATTTGCTAGTGGCATGATCTAGTTCACAAATAAGACATACCTGGACACAGTTCAGTGGGAACTCCCTTAGTAGATGTTTCTTTCTGCATTTCGAACAGAAAATGGACAATGCCTGATCTAATTATGCTTGTTTCTGTTTGACCTGCAGAGTGTCAATTTGTGAAGCAAAAGAGTTAATCATTTATGTTTTGAAATCTTCTAACAGATTACCAATTTCTTCTCTTGTTGCCCCTCCATTGGCTGATTTATGTACCCTTGAAAAAGTGGTATCCATGGGAGCTGATTTATTCCTTGTAGATCCTCGAGAGTATCTCTTACAAATATTTACAATGTCTTCATAGGATTCCTTAGATATATCTCCTTTGCCAAGCATATTCAACATATCTAAACAATCATCTCTAACTCCTTTTAGCAAAATAGTTTTTAGAATGTCCTTACTCACATTTGGATGTCCAGACCTTTGTAGATTATACTGGAGTCGCTCCACAAAATCTTCAAGGGTCTCATCCTCCTTCTGAGACATCTTGAATAGTTCCTCTCTTCGTTCCCTTGTTCGACAGTAATCTTGGTACTAGTTCAGGAAAAGTTACCTCATTTGTCCCCATGTTGAAATATTCTCTCCTCCAAGGCTCATGAACCATCTTAACGTGTTACCCTTCAATGTAGCTAGAAACAATTTAAGCTTCTGCGCGGTGGTAGTGTATTCATAGCTTCTACACAAAATATCAAATTCAAACAGAAACTCATTTGGATCCTCAGTAGATAATCCATGGAAATTTGACAGGGTTGAGAGAGGTATGTTCTTCATATGAACTATTCCTGTTGGAATATTAGTAATAGGAAATACCAGGGTACAAATAGTATTTCCATCATTTACTTGATATTCATTGTTCGTTGGATTATCACGGTGGAACTCTTCTTCATTATCTCCTTGATTTTCCATACGTTCTCTTTCTATCCAATCAATACAAAAAGTGTCCCACTCCTCTTTAGTGACTATCTGTCCATTGATTTGATAAACAGTTTCCTCTGGATTTTCCCTGTTTCGAGCTACACTTTCTTGATCTTCAATATTCTCCAGTGTTGCGTGCTGACTTGTTGGTGACAAATCTTCAGTTTTAGCCCCTGATGAAAATGATGGTTCAAAAAGGGGTAGTTCTGATGTTTGAGGAATATGTCTTCTTGGAGGGTTTGAAGGGCAAAAGATAGATCTCGAAGAAGAATCTTCTCTGGCTATAATCTCATCAACAAAGGTTGGCCTTCTCAGTGCAGGATTCCTTCCACCACGTCCTTTGGTACCTGTAGGTTTAGTATTTTTGGGGATACGTCCTCTTGTTCCTCGATTCATGCAGACTACTCATTCCTAGGAAAAAAAAATAATGTGCTTACAAGAATCTATAATTATCTTCCCCGACAACGACGCCAAAATGTTGGGCACTTTAATTGTCTAAATAAATAGATAATTAAGGTGTTCAATATGAATTGTCGAACCCAGGGAAGTTTTGTTATTGCAAAATAATTGTGCACATGCTATGCTAGATTATGAAAGCAAACACTAATCAATTGCAGTAAGGTAAATTAACACTAAAAGAAACATAATTGAAAAGATGAACACTAACACAACTTGTTGACACAGCTGGAGTTCTAATCTATTGTTGCAGAATTGAAATCACACTTGCATAATTGAAATCTAATTTCCAGGAGCATAATTTGATGAGTGTATAAGAATATCAGATTATCTAATCTATTCTAATTTTATATATTAATCTTGCAGAAGGAAGTTCTGTGCTAATTGCTGAAAGGAAGTCTACTTAATTGCAGAAAGGGAATTCACACTTCTATTTACTTTTGCTTGAAAATAGAGATTTAATCTAATGCAGAAAAGGAATTAACTTTCAAAGCAATTCTCCAACAGTATACAACAATTGACTCTAACTCTCATGAGACACACTAATGCACATTTAACAGAAAGGGATTGAACTGTAACAACAAATGTATTCTATACATGCTAAATAGATAAATCACACAAATCAAGCAGTTAATCTAAAACTCAAAACATAGGGGAGTCTGTGAGGAAGGTGGGCCCTTTCCTTCTCACTGAATCCACTCAAAAAGACTACAGTAGGTTAGAGGAACTCAAATCACTTTCTTTATTAATTTGCCAAAATGTTCAGATACAAAATGCTTCACTTCACTCTTTGTTCCACAACTAATCTTGTCTACCAATGGTTACAAAAGATCTGTTATTTAAATACAGAGACATTCAGTTAAAACAGACTTAGAACAGCCTTGAGAATCGGAGATTCTCAAGCTGTTCGTATGATATAAAAGATCTGTTATCTTCACAAAATCTGGAAATGATCTTGATCACCAGCGTGAGCCAAAAAGTGTAACAGCCTTGAGGTTCGGTCTTCAGGATTTGGATTTGAATGATATACCAGCTTCCAGAATCGGTGGGCATCTGTTGCAGTAGGTGTAACAACTTTTAAGAAAGGTGTGCGATTGTTGTAGTCGCGTAACAACATGAAGAACTGGCGCACAGTTGTAACAGCTGGTGTAACAACAATGATCTTTCTTCAAAACTTGGTTTTTCTACACATTTTGATCATTAGTTGAACATTCATGGATGAAATATGAGAAACGTTACCAATCAAACATGTTAAGTGAATAAGAATACAAAAGCAAGATCAATGATTCATACCTTGGGAAAAAGGGTCTTAGGAACATTACATTAGGCATTTTAGCATAGAAATGATAAGGTTGAATGAGCAAAAGGTATAGTGAAAAAGGGACATTTCTGGGTCCTAACAGTGATGCTACCTGTAGAATGGTCTGCAAGACCATGTGAGTCTTTCCCATGCCATGTGAGATGGATGGATGTGATTGAGACCATTACATGAAGAACATATTAGTTAATACATCCCTAGATAAGAGGTAGTGTTGATGTTTTGGTAGTTGCGGGAGGTATTAACCTCCAACTGTAACCTTTGTACTTAGAATATAATATTCCGGAAGTAAGTGAACCATTAAATAAATGTGTGGAAATCCTAGAAGAGAAGTCAACCTCAAGAGAATATCAATAAAGTAATAGAAGGATCCAAAAAGAGAAATTGACCCCACTGGGTAAAGTCACTTGGACATGCTAGTATAAATAGGGAGGTGCCTAGCTCACTTGCACACACTCACTCTCTCAAGAAGAAGGCTGCAAGTATAAGGAGTAGTTGCAGTGGCAGCTAGGGTGCAAGTTTGAGAAGCATTAGTGGCAGCTAGGGTGCAAGTCTTTCCGGTATCTCTTGTGTGCTTCTCTTGGTAAAGGTATTCTTCTATTAGTAGAGGTACATTCTCTTGGTATTGTGTTGCTACTACAAAAATGGTGTTTATGATTATGGTTTATCTGTTGGTTCTAGTGTGGACTTTCCATAATCATTCTATTTGAGAAAAGGTTAGTGTGCTCAAGGGTGCATATTGAATTCCTATGGTTGGGTGACAATGATGTGACATTGTCTATGGTTAAACAAGCATACCAAATTTTTAACAATCCCTCTCATCCACAAGTTCTTCAATTTAGCAGTCAAGCAACGCTTGTTGGCCCTTGACCAAGTTTTGGGAGATTCTTGGTCAAGTTTGACCATTTTGGACTTCAACAACCTCTCGAAGGTAGAGCAAAAGACAAAGCAGAGATCGCGAGATCTTGGCCCCTTTTTGGGTCCTTTTAGGGTTTTGGGATTATGTAATGGAAATGGGATGTCGGCCCATGGAGTTTACCAATGATTAGGCCTATTTTATATGTATATATAGATGTCTAGGCAATATAAGGAGATATAGGGAATACATCTGTGTGATGGAAGGCTGATAAGCTAAGTGCTAAGTACAAGTAGGGTTTGTAAATTCTTTGTGCATATTGTGAGAGACTTCCAGAGATGAGTGCAAGTGGTTGTGACATATTGTGAAGGGATTTGTGTTGTACGCAAGGAAGAAGGATCTACCGAGCTGCACATATATTTTGTCTTATGCAGAGTAGGGTTCTGAGGCTCTGTGCATGTAACATATTGAAGAAGCTAATAAAGAAGAAGAGTCGATGGACGTAGCCAAAGGGTGGGGGAGAACCACGTAAATACTATGTTATTCTGCTCTATGCAATGCTCTGATGCGTTTATGTGTTATTTGATAAGTGCTTTAATATGATTAAATAGATATGTTTATGCTTTGTTCTTATGATGAGTCTGGATGTTAGATCTAACATAGGTGAATGTGCTTAGTGCTTGAATCTACTAGATCCGATCGATTTATTTATGCTAAGTGCTTAATTACCTTAGATCAGGGTGAATGCTACGATGCTCTGTTTTTCCTACGGAGTTAAGTAATGATGAACTAATAGTGTCGAGTGCTCTATTAAGTACGATAATCACATACCTATGTCCCAGCTAAGGTTGCAGACACCTGAGTCCTACAACCACCCTTGCCTCTACCTCGGGTGAGACTTCATCTACTTCGCAGGTGTTGCCAAAAGGGTCGGTAGTTAGGGTTTTGTTGGTGCGTTGTTGTAGCATTGAACCTTGGGTCTGCCCCTGTGCCAACAAATGGTTCCGTTGCCGGGACCTGAAACTGCGATTGCTGGGAATTGAGGAAGACAAAGATTTGTGCAAAATTTCGACCTGAAATCGTGGAATCTTTATGCGTAGATCTGTTTCTCTAGTGCGCAGTACTCTACTTAGTTTGACAAGCTCCGTGCTAAAGAAAAATAAGTCAGATCTGAAGAAAAAGAAGTCTGATCTGAAGAAAATAGGTAAGATCTGAAAGGTCTGTGCTTTGATAAAGGTAATAATAGTGAAAAGTTATAGATATGAAGGCTTTATGCTTTGTAGAAGTAATATTAGTGGAAATTTTTGTTTCAAAAGTATGAATCTAGGTATGTTTGATAGATTTTGTCCTAGCTTAAAAACTAGGGTATTAATAGATGAAAGAAGATTTGATATGAATAGTGAAAAATGTTTTATACCTATCCATAGAAAGAATGTTTGGACTAATAAGTGTATCCAGGATCCTAGAAAGAATATTTGTAGGTTAGCTACCATGATCCTAGTGCACAATACAGGAAAGGTTGGGGATCATTTAAACGAAAGAGAGGATTAACCCTCTGTTATAGTTGCAGAAAACCCAGACATCTTGCTAAGGAATGCCATGGGAGAAAACCTAGTTGTCTTTGTTGTAAAGCTATGGACCATGAAGTATTGGATTGCCCTAGAATGATTGCTAAGGTTGAAAGAATGAATATGACCCAACAAAACCCTATGGCAGATCTAGAAACCGAGATTATGACAGAATCCAAGGAAGAATCAGAGAAAGTATTGCTACAGAAAAGAGAAACCCTGAATGATCACCGACATGTCATCTTATCAAATATCTTCAAAGAAAAAGAATGCCTTGAAGCAAGAATAGGAGACTTTGACATTGATTGTGTTCTTGATGAGGAAACATAGGTGAATATCATGATAGAGAAAACTTGGGAAGGTATAGGAAGACCTAATATGATTCCTTCATTAGGAGGAATAGGACTATTCAAAGGAAAGATGATAAACCTATTTGGAAAGCTCACTCGGATACCTATGAATTCCAATGGAACTTCATGAGAGGAAGATTTTGATATTGTTAAATTCAATGAGAACAATGCCCCATTTACCATGCTACTAGGAAAACCCTGGATTGAAAGAGATCGTGCCAGAAGGCAAGAAGAAGAAGAAGTTTTAGAACAACAGAAGAACGAGTTAAAAGAATTCATGACTAGAAGGATCGCACACTTGATTAAAGAACAAAAGAACAGACCAAAGCTAATTAACACCAAAAACATGGATGTCAAAGTTGCAAGAACACTAGAAGAACCACTCAAGATTGAAGTACCTATTCTAGATGAAGGAGAAAGGTTACCCTTGAATATTAGGAAGGAATCTCAACAATGCGAAATAACTATGTCAAAAGAAGATAAGACTCAGAATGGGAAAAGGAATACCGAGACGAAACTCACTGAAAAGAAGACTAGAAAGCTAAGTAAAAATAAATATAAGATCGACAAGTTGCAGAAGATTCCATAGGGAATGTTGCAGAAGGAAAAATTGCAAAATTGGAGCTTCGCCGGGATATCAGAACAACAACACATGACACTTCGCCATGACAAAGAAATATATCCGTTGGGAACATTATAATCATTAGATCAATGATCTGAATGGATAGAAAGCCATTTATGGCCAAGCATCTCGCCATCCGACCGTTGGGACTGCGCCATAACGGACATAACAGAGTTAATGAAGGCTTCATACCCGTTGCAAGTGACCCATTGCCGAGTTACCTATTTATCTCCTCGCGCCATGCACTGAGAAAACTTTTTCCAGCTAAGAGTTTGACCCCGTAGACTAAGTTGATTTTGCACCGTGATCATCGCGCTCTTGCTCTCTATCTCATTATTGTGTCTGAGTTACCCCCCGAGCCCGAGATTGTTAACCCTGAGCGTGTATGTCAGATGAGTTGAGTGCTACAGAGAAAATTTTTGAGGAAGTTTTGATCGACCTCATGACTGACAGAGTCATGTTGATGTCCACAGGTATACAAGCATCATCCACAAAAGGACTATCAGACTCTCTGTCCACTGCTCGCGGAGACAGGCCATCTCAACCATCCAATGAAAAGAGAACCAAGCATAGGGATGATCTAGTGAATTCTAAATTGATCATGACAATATTAGCCACCTATCTACCACCTCTGAGCGATGCAATAAATCGGGACAGTGTGCCCAGATATTTTGACTACACCTTGGTCACTGCGTACCTCTCGAAGGGGATACGCGCAGTCCGAGCAGACCAAGATAAGATTGTAGCGTTGAAGTTTAGCGACTTCAACCTCAATGATCGCAAAGCCTATAACATGCTCACCCTGCATAAGTACCTCACCAGAACCAAGGGAAAAAATTCGAAGATAATCCCCCAGGCGTGGACTATGAACCTCGCATAGTCTACACTGCTCAATGTCATGAAGATTCCTCACTTCGGACGACACCAGGAGGTAAATGCATGCGTCAAGCTGTTGATTTCTTGTTAACATGGTGATTATTTGTGGTTAAACCGCCGTATAACAGTTGATCTGACGTTGATCAATCAGATCACGGGGTTAAGTATGTAAGGACCAAATCCTCAATAATTTTACCCCGGAAAATCCATGGATCACGCTCTTTCACAAAAGATCAAAGAAACTTATGGCGATGTCGAGAAAGGAATGCGAGGCTACAAGGTAGCTTCTATCCAGCACAACATAGTGTTGTAGAATAGGAAAAGCTTTATCTCCAAGGGAATTTTGATGAAGGAAAATCATAGTTGTAGCAAGCAAAGGAACAGTTGCTCGTGGAGCAACTCAAGGTAAAGGAAATGGTCAACATAGCACTTCGCTCTATGATAGTTTTAGAAGTCAAGGCAGAAGATCGAGTTCCACAGCAAGTAGCACAACTTGAAGAAGTGATCTAGCAGCTACAACAACGCATCGCAGATTTGGAACTACATGCAGTACCCCAGACCCCACAAGATGTAAGAGACCAACGAGAAGCAACCGCCCAGAGTGTAGTTGAAAGGCTAAAGGTTCTTACCCTAGAATGTAAGAAGTTCATTGATCGCAGTGCCCTGACATATGAATGACTTGTTGAGAGTCCAAAATTAATAGCACTGGAGTCACAACTCCAAGAGGTGAAGTATCAAGCCGAAAATATACAGGTGCAACTGAAGCCCTTATCAGTTGTGGAAAGAATGAAGAGATCCCAAGAACAACACACTGCCCAACAACAAATCCACACTATCCAGAGCAGGGTTATGGATATAACTCAGAGGCTCCAACCTGTACAAGAAAAGGCCTATCAGTTGTTTACAGAGGTAGAAGGCCAAGGAGCAGAGTTTGAGCAGGTTTCCACTATAGCTGAACAACATTTAGAGGGACCTATCAATGATGAATTCATTCAATCATTCGTTGAAAAGGAGGTCGTAGCACAACAGCAAGTCGAAGCAGCTCGAGTCAATCTCGAGGCATTCGAAACAGAACTAGTCAGACCAGAATGACTCGAGATGCGTCATAGGTGAGTGTTGGGGGCATGTTGTCCCTTGACCAAGTTTTGGGAGATTCTTGGTCAAGTTTGACCATTTTGGACTTCGACATCCTATCGAAGGCAGAGCGCGAGATGAAGCAGAGATTGCAGGATCTCGACCCCTTTTTGGGTCCTTTTAGGGTTTTGGGATTATGTAATGGGAATGGGATGTCGGCCCATATGTTTTACCCATGATTAGGCCTATTTTGTATGTATATATAGATGTCTAGGAAATATAAGGAGATATAAAGAATACATCTATGTGATGGAAGGCTGATAAGCTAAGTGTTAAGTACAAGTAGGGTTTGTAAATGCTTTGTGCATATTGTGAGAGACTTGCAGAGTTGAGTGCAAGTGGTTGTGACAGATTATGAAGGGCTTTGTGTTGTACACAAGGAAGAAGGATATAGCAAGATGCGCAGATCTTCTGTCTTATGCGGAGTAGGGTTTTGAGGCTCTATGCATGTAATATATTGAAGAAGCTAATAAAAAAGAAGAGTTGGTGGATGTAGCCCCAGTGTGGGGGTGAACCACGTAAATACTGTGTTATTCTACACTATGCAATGTTCTGATGCGTTTATGTGTTATTTGCTAAGTGCTTTAAGATGATTAGATAGATTTGTTTATGCTTTGTGCTTATGATGAGTCTGGATGTTAGATCTAACATAGGTGAATGTGCTTAGTACTTGAACCTGCTAGATCTGATCCATTTATTTATGCTAAGTGCTTAATTACCTTAGATCAGGGTGAATGTTGCGATGCTTTGTTTTGCCTATAGAGTTAAGTATTGATGAACTAATGGTGTTGAGTGTTGTATTAAGTGCTATAATCACAGACCTATGTCCCAGCTAAGGTTGCAAACACCTGAGTCCTGCAACCACCCCTGCGTCTACCTCGGGTGAGACTTCATTTGATTCGCAGGTGTTGCCAAAAGGGTTGGTAGTTAGGTTTTTGTTGGTGCATTGAACTCTGGGTCTGCCCTTGTGCCAAAAAATGGTTCTATTGCTGGGACCTGAAACTGTGATTGTTGGGAACTGAGGAAGAAGAAGCTTTGTGCAAAAGTCTGACCTGAAATTGTGGAAGCTCTGTTGCTCTAGTGCGCATTACTCTACTTAGTTTGACAAGCACTGTGCTAAAGAAAAAGAAGTCAGATATGAAGAAAAAGAAGTATGATCTGAAGAATAGAGGTAAGATCTGAAAGCTTTGTGCTCTGATAAAGGTAAGAATAGTGAAAAGTTATAGATCTGAAGGCTTTGTGCTTTGTAGAAGTAAGATTAGTGGAAATTTTTGTTTCAAAAGTATGAATCTAGGTATGTTTGATAGATTTTGTCCTAGCTTGAAAACTAGGGTATTAATAGATGAAAGAATATTTGATATGAATAGATCTGCTATGAATAGTGAAAAATATGTTATACCTATGCATTGAAAGAATGTTTGGACTAATAAGTGTATGCATGAGCCTAGAAAGAAATATTTGCAGGTTAGCTACCATGATCCTAGTGCGCAGTACAGGAAAGGATGGGGATCATTTAAATGAAAGAAATGATTAACCCTCTGTTACAGTTGTAGAAAACCCAAACATCTTGCTAAGGAATGCCATGGGAGAAAACCTAGTTGTCTTTGTTGTAAAGCTATGGACCATGAAGTATTGTATTGCCCTAGAATAATTGCTAAGGTTGAAAGAATGAATATGAACCAAGAAAACCCTAAGGCAGATCTAAAAACCAAGATTATGATAGAATCCAAGGAAGAATCAGAGAAAGTATTGCTACAGATAAGAGAAACCCTGAATGATCACCGACATGTCATCTTATCAGAGATCTTCAAAGAAAAAGAATTCCTTGAAGCAAGAATAGGAGACTTAGACATTGACTGTGTTCTCGATGAGGAAACACGGGTGAATATCATGATAGAGAAAACTTGGGAAGCTATAGGAAGACCTTCTATGATTCCTTCATGAGGAGGAATAGGACTATTCAAAGGAAATTTGATAAACCTATGTGGAAAGCTCACCCCGATACCTCTGAATTCCAATGGAACTTCGACAAAGGAAGATTTTGATATTGTTAAATTCAATGAGAACAACGCCCCATTTACCATGCTACTGGGAAAACCCTGGATTGAAAGAGATCAGGCCAGAAGGCAAGAAGAAGAAGAATTTTTAGAACAACAGAAGCAAGAGTTAAAAGAATTCATGACTAGAAGGATCACATACTTGATTTAAGAATAGAAGAACAAACCAAAGATACTTAACACCAGAAACCCAGATGTCGAAGTTGCAAGAACACTAGAAGAACCACTAAATATTGATGTACCTATTCCAGATGAAGAAGAAAGGTTACCCTTGAATCTTAGGAAGGAATCTCAACAACGCGAAGTAACTATGTCAAAAGAAGATAAGACTCAGACTGGAAAAAGGAATACTGAGACAAAACTCACTAGAAAGAAGACTAGAAAGCTAAGTAAAAAGAAAGTTAAGATCGACAAGTTGTTGAAGATTACAGAGGGAACCTCACAGAAGGAAAAACTGCAAAATTGGAGCTTCGTCGAGATATCAGAACAACGACACATGGAACTTCGCCATGACGAAGCAATATAGTCGTTGGGGACATTATAACCGTTAGATCAATGCTTCGAACGGATAGAAATCCATTTATGGCTAGACAGCTCGCCATCCGACCGTTGGGACCGTGCCATAATAGACAGAACAGAGTAAATGAAGGCTTCATACCCATTGCAAGCGACCCATTGCAGAGTTACCTATTTATCTCCTCGCGCCATGCACCAAGAACACTTTTTCCAACTGAGAGTTTGAGCTCGCAAACTAAGTTGATTTTTCACCATGATCATTGCACTCTTTCTCTCTATCTCATTACTATGTCTGAGTTACCCCCCGAGCCCGAGATTGTTAACCCCGAGCATGTTAACCCCGAGCATGTATGTTGGACGAGTTGAGCACTGTAGAGAAAGATGTTGAGGAAGTTCTGATCGACCTCATGACTGACAGAGTCATCTCGATGTCCACAGGTATACAAGCATCATCCACGAGAGGACTGCCAACCTCTCCGTCCACTGCTCGCAGAGCTGGGCCATCCCAACCATCCGATGAAAAGAGAACCAAGAACAGGGATGATCTAGCGAATGCTAAATTGATTCCAACCATTTTACCGACCTATCTACCACCTCTGAACGGCACAATAAATCAGGATAGCATGCCCAGATATTTCAACTACACCTTGGTCACTGCGTACCTCTCGAAGGGGATATGTGCAGTCCGAGCAGACCAAGATAATATTGCAGCGTTGAAGTTTAAATACTTCAACCTTGGCGATCGCAAAGCCTATAACATGCTCACCCCACATAAGTACCTCACCAGAACTATGGGAGAAAACTCAAAGATAATCTCCCAGCCGTGGACTATGAACCTTGTGCGGTCCACACTACTCAACGTCATGAAGATTCCTCACTCCGAATGACACCAGGAGGTAAATGCATGCGTCAAGTTGTTGCTTTCTTGTTACCATGTAGGTTATTTGTGGTTAAATCGCCGTATAATAGTTGATCCAATGCTGATCAATCGGATCATGGGGTTAAGTATGCAAGGACCTGATCCTCAAGAATTTTACCCCGGAAAAGCCATGGATCGCGCTCTTGCACAAAAGATCAAAGACACTTATGGATATGTCGAGAAAGGAATATGAGGCTACAAGGTAGCTTCTATCTAGTGCAATGCAGTGTTGCAGAACGAGAAAATATTTTTCTCCAAGTGAAGTTTGATGAAGAAAAAGCACAGCTGCAGTAGGAAAAGGAACATTTGCTTGCAGAGCAACTCAAAGTAAAGGAAATGGTCAACAGAGCACTTCGCTCTATGATAGTTGTAGAATTCAAGGCAGAAGATCGAGTTCCACAGTAAGTAGCGCAGCTTGAAGAAGTGATCCAGTAGCTACAACAATGCATCGCAGATTTGGAACTACGCTCCATACCCGAGACCCCACAAGATGTAAGAGACCAACGAGAAGAAATCGCCCAGAGTGCAGTTGAGAGGCTAAAGGATCTTACCCTGGAATGTAAGTAGCTCATTGATCGCAATGTCCTGACCTATGAACGACTCACTGAGAGTCTAGAATTAAGAGCACTGGAGTCGCAGCTCCAAGAGGCGAAGTATCAAGCTGAAAAGATACAGGCTGAGTTGAAGCCTCTATCAGCTAAAAGAATGAAGAGATCCCAAGAATAGTAGACCGCCCAGCAGTAAATCCACACTATCTAGAGTAGAGTTATGGAGATAAATCAAAGGCTCCAACTTGTACAAGATAAGTCCTATCAGTTGTTTACAGAGGTAGAAGGCCAAGGAGCAGAGTTAGAGCAGGTTGCCAGTACAACTGAACAACGTTTAGAGGGACCTATCAATGATGCAGTCATTCAAGAATTTATTGAATAGGAGGTTGTAACACAACAACAGGTCGAAGAATCTCGAGCCAAGCTCGAGGCGTTTGAAACAGAACTAGGTAGACCAGAGTGACTCGGGACATGTCACAGGTGAGTGTTGGGGGCCTGTTGACCCTTGACCAAGTTTTGGGAGATTCTTGGTCAAGTTTGACCATTTTGGACCTCGACAGCCTGTCGAAGGAGGAGCGCAAGACGAAGCAGAGATCGCGGGATCTCGACCCCTTTTTGGGTCCTTTTAGGGTTTTAGGATTATGTAATGGGAATGGGATGTTGGCCCATGGGTTTTACCCATGATTAGGCCTATTTTGTATGTATATATAGATGTCTAGGCAATATAAGGAGATATAGAGAATACATCTGTGTGATGGAAGGTCGATAAGCTAAGTGCTAAGTACAAGTAGGGTTTTTAAATGTTTTGTGCATATTGTGAGAGACTTGTAGAGTTGAGTGCAAGTGGTTGTGATAGATTGTGAAGGGCTTTGTGTTGTACGCAAGGAAGAAGGATCTAGCGAGATGCGCAGATCTTTTGTCTTATGCAGAGTAGGGTATTGAGGCTCTGTGCATGTAACCTATTGAAGAAGCTAATAAATAATAAGAGTTGGTGGACGTAGCGCCAGGGTGGGGGTGAACCACGTAAATATTGTGTTATTCTGCTCTATGCAATGTTCTGATGCGTTTATGTGTTATTTTCTAAGTGCTTTAAGATGATTAGACAGATCTATTTATGATTTATGCTTATGATGAGTCTGGATGTTAGATCTAACATAGGTGAATGTGCTTAGTGCTTGAACCTACTAGATCTAATCCATTTATTTATGCTAAGTGATTAATTACCTTAGATCAGGGTGAATGTTGTGATGCTTTGTTTTTCCTGGGGAGTTAAGTAATAATGAACTAACGATGTTGAGTGCTCTATTAAGTACTATAATCACAGACCTATGTCCCAGCTAAGTTTGTAGACACCTGAGTCCTGCAACCACCCCTGCCTCTACCTCGGGTGAGACTTCATCTGCTTCGCAGGTGTTGCCGAAAGGGTCGGTAGTTAGGGTTGTGTTGGTGCGTTGTTGTAGCGTTGAACCCTGGGTTTTCCCCTGTGCCAATAGGGCTTCCCCAAATCCTAGATTCAAATTCTCATTGTACCTATCTTTAAAATTGGGGATAAAAACAATCCTTCTAATTATAGGAACATTATTATTATCCCCCTTCTAGCCAAGCTATGATGGAATTGTCTTGGAAAATAAGATTAATGTATGGTTAGAAAGCTATAGAAAAAGAGTTAAAGGCCAAGATGAATTTAGGAGCTATCATTCAATTGTGGAGAACCTTGTTACACTTTGGACCATTGTAGAGGAGTGTCTCACTAATAAAACCAATATCATGTGTTGTTTCACTAGCTTTAGAAAACATTTTGACACAATGCATATGATTAACCTTTGGAATAGGTCAGAATAAATACAAGTTCCTTTCTAGTTGAGCTCTACTACAATAAGGTTTTATGATAACATTATTTCCAAGGTTAAGAACAATTAGGGATGATCGAAAGAAGTTAATTGTAATATAGGAGTTAAAGCAATGGTGTACCCTATCCCTTACCCTTTTTGGCATATATGTTGACAAGTTAGAGGGTTATTTGGAAGAAATAGGTTGTATCGGCCCGACTCTCGTTGGTATAGTCATCATCCTTCTTATTTACGTTGATGATTTTTTTCTTATGGGGAGTCTCTATGACCTCAACACGCAACTAAAAATCCTCAAGGATTTCTACTCTAGTTCATGTATGTTTGTTAACATTGAGAAAGAAAAGGCTATGATAATTGAATAAAAAAATCACTTACACTAGTTTCATGTATGACAACAATAGCTTGAAGGAAGTGACTTCATACAAATATCTCGGAAGTGATTTTAATCGCAAGATTAATTGGATCTATAGCATTGAGAAAAGGATAAATGGAGTGTGGAAAGCTTATTATGGACTTGAAAACAATTGTAAATCAATGGACCTTTGGCTATGGGATAAGAATAAACTCCTATTTGAGACTCTCATCACTCTTGTTATCTTTTTTGGTTGTGAAGTTTGGGGCTGCAATATCTCTAGGGAATCATGGATAAAGATAGAGAAAATTCAAAAGTGTTTTATAACTAAGAATCTCAAAATTAAAGCAATACACCCTATCCTATCCTCCTCATAGAAGTGAGTATATTCCCCATTGTGAGCATGGCTATGGATAGGTACCTAATGTACAAAAACATGATAAACAACATGGAAGACAAGAGGCTTCTTAAGTTTGCTTCAAACTCCAGCCAAAACCACTTGTGGCTCAAGAAGGGGTGGCATAAAGATGCCAAGTCTTGGTTAAATCATTGGGGAACAAGGGAAGAGATCACTTTGTAGAATAATTATAATATTAAAAATATTATTACATCTAAATTTAAGGAGAAATTGTGGCGTGATAAAGAATTAGAGGATAAAACAAAATTAAGATTCTATAAGGAGGTGATAAACCCTAATCTAGAAGATCAAAATAAGCTCTTTGTTTGGACTAGCGTAAAGAAGAAAATAAACATTTCTAAAATAAGAGAAAAAACTCACAAGCTCTGTAGTGAAACATGACATTGGACAATTCCCAAAACGTCATGGGTAGAAAAAATTTGTCATATTTGTGACACTAAGTGGGTTGAAGAAGAAAATCACTTTCTCTTAGAGTGTCCTATGTACACCCACATTAGATCAAAATTTCAAAATATTTATTAGAATATCGACCTTCGTAACCTTTTAACTCATCAAAATTATGGCAATATAGGATAGCTTCTCTTAAATCTTTTCGATCTCAAAAATAAAATTCTAAGAAAAACAAGTAATTCCTTACCTTTCTTAAGGTTCAATAGAACAAATTTGGTCTTAGTGAATGTTAACCATCATCATTATCATCATAAAATGAATTATCTTTAATCATAACAAATATCATAAATAAATGATGTGTTTTGTGCAACAATGATAAATAGCCTTATACAATGCACAATTAGATACACCACTTGTTTTATGTATTTGTGTAACTTCACAATTACATAGAGTAAAAAGCCATATATATTCAAAACAATTAAACATCGTGTTTTGATTTTTTCTGACTTCAAAAATGTTACATTTAGAATATCATAGTAAAAAATATAATCAACCATAAAATTCATATAATCACCATAAGATTATATAGTAAATCTTATAAATTATATTTCCATTAAAAGTAGTATTGGGGTAGTTGTATACATATCTATCGCTAAAAAAAATCATTGTTGATATTATCATTGTTAAAAAAAAGACTTTAATGACAATTTACAAAACCATCAACAAAAATTATTTTCACAATGACCAATAATCGTTCTTTGTTTTTGTTAGATAAATATCCATGACTTGTGGGATTGACATGTGGCTGAGATGCCATGACCCAGAGGCATCTAAGATGTCAAAATTACCTAGGGATCGCACTCGGCCTGAACCACACCAGCCCTTAACATGGTTGGATTTGAGGTGTCCCCAGAGGTTTCGAACCGATGACTTCACTTATAGAGTGACTTAACAACACACTCCCTCACTGACTTCTCTACACCATGGGGACGACCAATAATCATTCTTAAAAATGTCACTGAAGTGCTTTTAACTATAGTTACAATTGTCACTAAAAGATGACTTCTGACAATGGTTTTATAAAAACTATTGTTAAATGTACTTTTAGTGATGGTTTTAAACCACCCCCAAAAGGCTTGTTTGACAATGGTTTTTCTCAATATCACTCTTTTGTTTATATGGGTATCTATATAAAGTATTTTATTAGGAGGTTCACTTCCAATTCTAAGCTCAATGTGATGTTCATGATCTCTAAACAGAGGTAGACCTTAGGAATTTCTTGGAAAACTCTATGATTCTTTTTCAAGGTACTTTTTAATTAAAATGGAATATTTTCGTCTTCCTATCTCACTTACACATAATAAAGTCTAGTAATAACTCCACAACAAATGTTTTTTATAATATTTTCCATTCTACATGAGCTAATCATCTAAGAGGGTGGAGATTTTAACCCATTGAATTCATATTCCAAACCCTCTAATTTGAATATCATGATTAATTCATTATAGTTTTTAGAGATTATACTTGAGGTTATCAACCATTGAATCCTAGAACCACTTGTTCTCCTCCCATGGAAATGGCATACACAAGGATTGATAAGTTATAATCTTCCATGCTAAATTTAATGTTATGGAATTTCCTCCACCATCAATATTTCCCCCATTAACAACCAATACAATAAAATCCATTGCTAGGTATACAACACAATAGAGATGCTCTGCTAATATTTTATAAATGAAGTTATGGGTATTCCCTAAATGAACAAGTGTTGTGAATTTTAACTTATTAATGTATCATGTGATCTTAAACATTTGAGGCATTGATAAACTTATGAATGCATGAACTGATATTTCACTCTTGTTATCTAGAGATGTGTTGTACAAAATTTCTGTCATTTTCTTGTCCTTTTAAGTTCACAATTTCTTTCTCACTCATTTTTGGGGTGCCTCTAGTTCCTCATCGTCATTGTTTTCTAATGTGAATAGTTTTACTCTTGACATTTATGCCCCTAGGACCATTTTCTATTACAACCAAAGAATACATCATTTGGTTGTCTTTCACCCATTTCCTTCCATCAGATTTGGGTGGATTGAGGTGTTGTTGCCCTATGACAAACAAATATATCTCTACTTCCTACAAGTATCTATAGAAATAATTTGTTTATCATCGATAATATTTCAAACTTAAGTATTAATCCATATGTTTCACCCATGTAAATACATTTTTTCTATCAAATTTTATTATTCCAACCTTGGGAAAGTGGAGACCCTTAGGAACCTATCCATGCTTGGCTCCAATATCATAGTTAAATTCTCCTGGAATGCGATTATTGGTGGGATTTTGTTCAACTTGAATTTTTTTATCTTTATTCTCATGAGTTCCTTGAATCACTTTATCTTGTTTAGGGAGTCTCTCATCTAGGGCATGCATGGGCATGGATTCCATTGATCTATGTAATTGTTCCATCTTCTGATCGATACTATCTTTCAAATTGTCCATTTCCTTTTGATTGATTTCTTGAGAATGTTGAAAATTGACCTTTTTAAACACTATATCCTCCATGTCTTAAGTCTACTCTCTAATTTGGATACTTATTTCTCCAAGTCTTCAATGAAAATTAATGATGCAGGAGCATCATCAACAAATCCACATGGGATGACAACACAACTTCTTGCGTGCCTTTTGAGTAAAATTTTAAATTTTGAAAGATGGCATATCTCAAAGAAATTTTGAGTAAATGATGGATCAGAGAAGTTTTAAAAGGTCAGAGGTTGAATGATCGCGTCAACCAGGAGAGATCAGATCATCCTTGAGTTATTTTATTTTGGCATGGATATGATGATTCGCCATAAATTATCTGTCATGGACATTTATTGTAATAGGACTAAGTAGTTGTAAGCTTTTATTTCAATCAGATAGGTAGTTGTAGGGAACCCTAGAGGACCTCTTGTATAAGTAGATGCATTATATGCCTGAATAGGGATGGATGTTGATTAGTAGGAGATAGTGTTACTGAATGTAATTTTTTTTATCAGGCTTTAGCCATTTACATTTAAATGAATATAACAAAGGGATATTGACCCAACACATGGTGTTGCTACTATTTATAGTTTCCCTGTTATTTTCTGTTTTCATGAATGAATGAGTTATGTTATTGAGTATGTGAAACTGTGAAGCATTTTGATCAGTTTCAATTGCTTGTCTTTGTTGAGTTCATGCAAGGTGTGAATATAGTCCGCAAGGAGTGCGTTGATAGAGTCTTTTTCATCTCAGAATCTCAGAAGAGATAGCGGGAAACTTCCATTTGCAAGGAGTGAAAAGGGATTGTTGTAAGGTGTGCACAGTCGCCCGCAAGAAGCTAAGTCTTGCGTAAGAATCAGTTGAAAGGAGTGCACAAATTCAAAGTTTGACTAAGTGTCGAAGTAGCCCTCTAAGGACTCAAAGGGTTGAGAAATAAATCTCAAGAGAGATAGCGAGAAGAAATCTTCAAAGGGAGTGAAGATATGAAGGTTTACAGAGTTATCAACCAAGATCCATCCAGGAGGAAGCTGGATCGTTCCAGGTCGTTAGATCTGGGCAAGGGGCGCGAGCTTTAAGTCTCAGTGTACACAGGAGTGAGGAATTCACCAAAGTCTCGAAAAGGCATCCTAGTCTTTGATCTAGGAGGAGGCACGTGGAGGCAGGAGAACTTGTTTGACGTCGAAAGATCCATGGAGTTGTGTCATGTGGATGACCAATGAAAATATTGGAAGTTCGAACAACGAAAAAAATCCAGGTTGTTGAGTCAAGAGGACGTGTGGAGAAGGAAAAGAAGAACTCAACACTCGTAACTCCCGAAAACTAGAATTTTGAAGTTGATCGCGGCCGTTGGCTGTTAGATAGGAGAGGACCATCGATTCCCGCACCAGTTTTTTTCGTCGGTTCAGGATTCGAAGGAATTGGCGATAACTGAAGTTGAAAAATGTCAAGGGCCGGAAGGTCAAAACGTCGTCAGTCATCAGATCGCGAGGATGAGTGGAGAGCGAATCAAGATTCCATCAGTTTGGTGTTTGGTGCTTTGCAATCATCGCGTGTTAGAGAAAAGAGAAACCGTCGAAGGTCAAAGTGTCGGAGACTTAGTGCACTTTGGATTGAGCCATGGGTCACAGCCCAAGATCGTAGGGGAAAGGGGCCAAATATAGAGGAGCTAGCACCTGTTATTGAATTTTGTCGATTCGGGGATCGGAGAAAAGGGAGAGAGCTACATGCAGAATCGCCGAAGCATCATTTGTGGAGAAGAGTTTGGCTTGAGGCCATAGTTCGTTGCCACATTGGGGAGCATTCTAAAATGCTCGAGAATGTGACATGGGTCACTTGAACCTGTGGAAACATCAAAGGGGCATGCGTGTCATTTGTTCAGGACCTGCTGGAGGATGAAAGATCCAATTCATCTCAGTCTTTTGAATGATCCTAGACCGGGAGGTCGAGTAGTCCCGAGGAGAGGGAGGGGGTTTGTGTCAAGTGGTATCAGAGCTAGTTGTAAAAGGAACTCGAAGTCATACTCTATGTATAAGAACCAGTCAGCACAATGCCACCAAGGAGATGCATGGAGCCACTTGTAGCTAATCGTGTTGTAGAAATGGAAATCAAAGAACTATGTGCAAGGTTGGAAGCGATGGAAGCAGTGCAGAGGAGAGCACCTAACGCTGGAGACGTCAGTGAGGCAAAAAGTGAAGAGACATAGGTTGAAGAAGCTACAGGGGGAGATGTTGTCGAAGAATGCTTACTGAAAGCTATTGTGAAGCTGGGAACTAGAGCGAAAATAGACATCCCAATGTATGAAGGGAATTTGGATGCTCAAGAGATGTTAGAATGGATAAGTTCCATGGACAAGTATTTTGACTATGAAAATGTCAATGAAGAGAAGAAGGTGAGACATGCTATCACCAAGTTGTAAGGACATGCAACATTGTGGTGGGATGAACTACAAGCTGACAGGCGAAGCAAAGGCAAGCCGAAGATAAAGAGTTGGGATAGAACGGTAGACAAGTTGAAGGCTAAGTTCATGCCCAAAGATTATCCAATAAATCTTTCCAGGAAGATGCAGAACCTGAGATAGAAAGGAATGCCAGTGAAAGAGTACACATAAGAGTTTTACAAACTGAACAATAGGACTGGACAAAGGGAGAGAGATGAAGAGAAAGTTTCCAGGTACATAAATGGCCCGAGATATGAGATCTAGGATGAAATCAACATGATTTTGGTGAGGACATTAGAGGAGGCATATCAATATGCACTGAAATCAGAGGAGAAGTTGGCCAGAAAAAAAATCCAGTGAGGCAGAGGTAGAAGCCCAAACAGAGTTAAAGGAGTTTCCCATGATAAGGCATAGAATCCCAAGGGTGAGGATGAAAAAACCCACAGTCACTCAGAAAGAGGAGGAAGCTATAGAGGGAGACAACCTGGTGGAGGAAATTCTTTTTCCATAGGAAGAGGAAGAAGCAAAGGAGGATTAGATAATATGTTATACTTGTGGAAAACCAGGACACAAGTCTTGGGAATGTCCCAAGAAAAAAAATAAAGGAGGAGGTGAAGCTCACATTTCAGAAGCACAAAAAAAGAATGTTGAAGTAGAAGGTGCATAGGATGGAAAATATCTAATGTTGAGTAAGGTTCTCTCGAAGCCGGAACTAGAAGTTGAAAAACTAATGCAGAGGAACAGTTTGTTCAGGACAACTTGAAAGACTAAAGACAAAGTATGCAAGGTGATAATTGACAATGGGAGCACTTATAATCTAGTATCCACAGTGATGGTGGAGAAATTGGAGCTGGAGACAACTTGACACCCAAATCCATATAAGGTCTCATGGTTGCAAAAGGGACTCCAGGTAATGGTAACTAAACAATGCCTAATTGAATTTAAAATAGGTGGATATAGAGATGAGATTCTATGTGATGTAATTCCCATGGATGTATGTCATGTTTTGTTGGGGAGACCATGGTCATTTGACTGACAAGAATTTCATTCATGATGAGAGAAGGAACACTTACACTTTGGAAAATAATGGTAGGACACACACATTGTTGTCAATAGAAGAGAAGAAAGTCAAGGAAGAATCCATCACAAGCATACTTCTCATGAGTGGGAAGTAACTCCTGAGTGAAGTCAAGAAGGAACGGGATATGCAATTTGTTGTGGTGAGGAAACTCAGAGTTTTCCTTACAAGTACTTTTGTGGATGATTTTCTTGAAGAAGTTCAGGAGATGTTGGAGAATTTTGTTGACATAGTAATGGATGATTTTCCTAACTCATTGCCACCCATCAGAAGTATCAACCATCATATTGAATTGATACCAAGAAAAGTCCGTTGAACAAAGAATCATACATATTGACACCCCAAGAGAATGAGGAGGTAATGAAACAAGTCTAAAAATTATTAGACAAAGGTTTGGTCAGAGAAAGCTTGAGTCCATGCATAATACCAAATGTTTTGAGTCCAAAGAAGGATGCAGGATGGAGAATGTGTATAGACTCAAGAGACATAAACAAGATCACCATCAGGTACATATTTTCTTTTCAAAGAATGGATGAATTAATGGATTGCTTAAGTAGATAAATTTGTTTTTCAAAGAAAGATTTGAAAAGTGGATATCACCAGATAAGAATGAGAGAAGGTGATTAGTGGAAAACAACCTTTAAGACAAATGAGGGGTTGTATGAATGGCATGTTATTCCATTTGGCTTAACAAATGCCCCAAGTACTTTTATGAGACTGATGAATGAGGTATTGAAGGATTTCATTGGTAAGTTTGTGATTGTATATCTGGATGATATATTGATCTTCAGTAAAACTAAAGAGGAGCATTTGAGACATCTGGCATTAGTGATGAGGATACTACATCAGGAGAAGTTGTTGATAAATCTGAGGAAGTCCTCTTTTATGAAGACATAACTCATTTACTTGGGTTTTGTGATCTCTTCAAATGAATTGAAGATGGATCCAGAGAAGGTCAGAGCAATCAAAGAATGGCCATCACCAAGGAATATGTTTGAAGTAAGAATCTTCCATGGATTAGCCAGTTTCCATAGGAAGTTCATTAGGAATTTCAGCAGAATGTGTGCACCAATGATGGATACAGTGAAGAAGAGACACACATATTTTAAATGGACAAAAGAAGTTGAGAAAATTTTCAATATCTTGAAGGAGAAGATAACAAAATGACCAATTCTGGTCTTGCCAAATTTCGAGAAGACATTTCAAGTAAGATGTGATGTAAGTGGAGTTGCAATTCGAGCAGTTTTGAGCCAAGATAATAGGCCCGTTGCATATTTCAGTGAGAAGTTGAATGAGACTAAGGGAAAGTACTCCACATATGAAAAATAATTTTATGCCATAATTCAAGCCTTGAATAAATGGAGGAACTACCTTATTCCAAAAGAATTTGTCTTGTATAACGATAACCAAGTTTTATAATTCATAACCAGATAGGATAAATTAAACTAGAGACATGCTAAGTGGATAGAGTTTATGTAAAATTTCACTTTTGTCATTAAACATATTTCTTGTAATGCATGCATTGAGCAAGAGATGTCCAATTCTGCAAGAATTTCAGGTCAAGACCTTAGGGTTTGAACACCTTAAGGGGATGTATTGTGATGATACATATTTCAAAGAAGCATATGAGGCATGTGAAAATCATGTGCTCATAGATAGAATTCAGTGGATAGAATATATGATTCAAGATTGATTGATGTTTAAAGGTTTCCAATTGTGCATACCAAAGTGTTCAATGAGAGAAAATCCGCTGAAGGAAAAACATAGTGGAGGCCTAGCAGGACATTTCGACCATGACAAGACATTTGCACAGTTGGACAGTTCATAGTATTGGCCAGGTATGAGAACAGAGGTGAAGAAGTTTGTGAACAAATGTAATATTTTCCAGTATGCAAAAGAAAATAAACATAACATTGGATTGTATCAACCACTCCCTATTCTAGATAGACCTTGGGATGCAATAAGCATGGATTTTGTGTTGGGATTGCCAAGAGCCCAGAGGGAAAGTGATTCGATAATTGTTATGTTTGATAGATTTTCGAAGATGACACACTTTATCCCATGCCAGAAGACTAGTGATGCAACACATGCCACAAATTTGTTTTACAAGGAAGTTGTGAGACTTCAGAGATTTCCCAGGAGTATTGTCTTCGACAGAGACACTAAATTTGTTAGTCATTTTTGGTGAACATTATGGAAGAAGTTGGGGACACAATTTTATTTTAGTTCAGCATATCACCCTCAGACAGATGAAAAAACTGAGGTGGTAAATAGGATTTTAGGAGATTTGCTGAGGAGTTTGGTCACTGAACATCATAACCAGTGGGATCAAATTCTACCTCAAGCAAAGTTTGCACATAATGACTCACAAAACAGAAGTACATGAAAAATCCCATTCCAGATAGTGCATGGGATGATGCCAAGAGGGGTATCAAAATTGAGAGACATGGAGTAGAGTGAATTCAGAAGCGTTGGAGCAGAATACTTCACTGCAGAGATGCATAAGCTTCATAATCAAATCAAGGAGCAGTTGTAGAACAATACAAAGTATAAATGCAGAGTTGATCAACACATAAGAGAACTTCAATTTGAAGTGGGAGATCAATTTTTATCACACTTGAGGAAGGAAAGGTTCCCAAGAGGAACATATAACAAGTTGAAGTTGGAGAAGATTGGACCATGTAAGATCCTAAGAAAATTTGGTAACAATGCTTATGAGATAGAGCTGCCAGAGGATGTGGGAATATCACCCATATTCAACAGTTTAGACATATACCCTTACAGGGAAGATGACAAAAAAATACCAGGATATCAAGAGAAGATTAAGTGGGAGAAGCAGATGCCTGTAGTAGAAAATCCACAGATGGAGAATATCGTTGATCAAATGATTGGCAAGAAGACCAAGAGGAAGAACTATTTTGAATATTTGGTCAAGTGGAAGGGACACCCAATAGAAGATGCCAATTCAGTAAGTGAAGCTGATGTCCAGAAGCATGGAAGGTCAATGCAGGAGCTCATGGACAGGATTCCATGAATTTTCTTCCCAGAGGAGTATGATGCAGGAGCATCATCAAAAAAGCCACATGGGATGACAACACAATGTCTAGCACACCTTTTGAGTAAAATATTAAATTTTGAAAGATGGCGTATCTCAGAGAACTTCTGATTAAATGATGGATTAGAGAAGTTTTAAATGGTTGGAGGTTGAACGATCTCGTCAACCAAGAGAGATCAAATCATCCTTGAGTTATTTGATTTTGGCATGGATCTGATGATTCGCCTTAAATTATTTGTCACAGACATTTATTGTAATGGGACTAAGTAGTTGTAAGATTTTATTTCGATCGAATAGGTAGTTGGAGGGAACCCTAGAGGACCTCTTGTATAAGTAAATGCATTTTATGCCTGAATAGGGATGGCTACAAATCAGTAGGAGATAGTGTTACTGAATGTAATTTTTTTTATCAGGTTGTGGCCATTTACATTTAAATGAATATAATAGAGGGATATTGACCCAACGCCGGGTGTTGCTACTATTTACAGTTTCCCTGTTATTTTTCGTTTTCATGAATGAATGAGTTATGTTATTGAGTATGTGAAACTATGAAGTATTTGGATAAGTTTCGATTGCTCCTCTTTGTTGATTTCATGTAAGGTGTGCATACAGTACACAAGGAATGCGTTGACAAAGTCTGTTTCGGCTCAGAAACTCAGAAGAGATAGCGAGAAACTTCCATTTGCAAGGAGTGCAAAGGGACTACTGTAAGGTGTGCACAGTCGCCCACAAGAAGCTAAGTCTTGTGTAAGAATCAATTGCAAGGAGTGCACAGATTCAAAGTTCGACTAAGTGTCGAAGTAGCCCTATAAGGAGTCAAAGGGTTGAGAAATAAAGCTTAAGAGAGATAGTGAGAAGAAATCTTCAGAGGGAGTGAAGCTCTGAAGGTTTATAGAGTTATCAACCAAGATCTATCTATGAGGAAGGGGGATCATTCCAGGTCATTGGATCTGGGCAAGGTGCACAAGATTTAAGTCTGAGTGTACACAAGAGCGAGGAATTCGTCAAAGTCCCGAAAAGGCATCCTAGTCTTCGATCTAGGAGGAGGCACGTGGAGGCAGGAGAACTTGTTCACTGGTTCGGCGTCGGAATATCCAAGGATTCGTGTCATGTGGATGACCAAAAAAAAATCATCAATGTCCAAGCAATGGAATAAATCTAGGCCATTGAGTCAAGAGGACACGTGGCAGAGGAAAATAAGAACTCAACACTCGAAACCCCTGAAAACTAGAATTTCGAAGTTGATCGTAGTCATTGGTTGTTGGATAGGTGAGGACCATCGATTCCCACACTAGTTGTGTTCACCAGTTTGGGGTTCGAAGGAATTGGCGACAACTAAATTTGAAAACTGTCGAGGGCCCGAAGATCAAAACGTCATCATCCATCAGATCGTGAGGACAAGTGGAGAGCGGATCGAGATTCCGTTAGTTCAATGTTTGGTGCTTTGCAAGTGTCATGTGTTAGAGAAAAGAGAAATTGTTGAAGACCGAAGTTTCTAAGACTTAGCGCACTTTGGATTGAGCCCTGGGTCACAACCCGAGGTCACAGGGGAAAGGGGCCAAATACAGAGGATCTAGCACCTCTTATTGAATTTTGTCGATTCGGGGATCGGGGAAAATGGAGGCAGCTACATCTAGAACTGTTGAAGCATCATTTGTGGAGAAGAGTTTGTCCCAAGGCCATAGTTCGTGGCCACATTGGGGAGCAATATAATATAAGATCTAGTACTCGAAATATGGTGTTTCCAAAACACCCGAAAACGTGACAAGAGTCACTTGAACCTGTAGAAACATCAAAGGGGTCTGTGTGTCATTTGTTCAGGACCTATTGGAGGACCTAAGAGCCAATTCAACTCGGTCTTTTGAATGATCCTAGAACGGGAGGTCGAGAATCCCCGAGGAGAGGGAGGGGGTTTGCGTCAATTAAGTGATGAAAAATTCATTAATGGTCAACTGAATATTCATCTAAATCTGAGATTAGTTTTAGGACTATAAAAAATCCCCATCTTGTACCACATGTAACTTTGAAATTATAGGGAATCATAAAAATTGAACTAAATATAGATCAATATATCCTCTTTCCAACCCCACAAGTCCCACACAATTTCAATATTACGATACAAATTCGTAGTAAAAATGTTAATATGATTTCTTTTAAATAGAGAACTTTGGAGTCATCCCCTATGATACCAAATGTTATGTGCCAAATAACCCAATAAGAATTAAAAACACCAATTTCAATGATGCCAAATCTAGAAGAAGTGAACAAGTGAATAAAATCCTTTTCAAGGGGGGAACCTCTAATTACAAGATATACAAATGCATACAAGATATGCTTATTCAAATAATTATAGATCCTACTTCATAATATTAGAAGATCCTACTTTCATAAGGTGGTATCCATGCCAACTCTTTTTCCACATGCAAGAGTCATTTCATGGATGAGCAATCATGTTGATGTTGGAAATAGACTAATCAAGAATTAAAATGGGAAGGCCATTGTGTCATTTAATTCCTCAATCCCCAATCATGTTGATGTTGGAAATAGACTAATCTAGAATTAAAATGGGAAGGCCATTGTGTCATTTAATTCCTCAATCCCATACATCTACAAAAAATTTCCCAAACATGAAGTGAGCACGACAAATGCATGAGTGACACTATTTTCCAAAGATAATAATTATTATGAGATTCTAAAGAAATGGTGGATAAAAGAGAAAGTTTTCAAGTCATTACAAAAGGGAATATATTCAACCACAGTATCAGGCCCCCATGCAAGTACGCAATCGCACTAATCAACAGATTATATAGTGAAAAGGATGTAACACAATTTAAAGAATCTTGGATCCCACTGATATGCCAAGTGGTGGAGGTTGGGAAGGTGTTCAATTGGTCATTTATATTATCTGAAACTATGACAGATGCCATCTCAAGAGAAAAACATCACACTCTGGGAATTCACATAGAATTGTTTATGTCATCATATTTATTAGATGTAGTATGCACAAGAAACACTTTTGCAAGGATGGTATGGCGATGGAAACCTAATGAAAATCAAATACACATCTACTGCTAGACCTCACGGGAGCAAAAATATGGAAGTGAATAGACATGGATTTTTGATCACTTCATATCTCTTATATACACTCTAATATTTTGTAAATTATCCCCTTGCCTTACATAAGAAGCAATGTAGGTGATAATCACTCTAGGAAATTGTTATGTAATGGAGGGAAGCTAATACATTAGAGTGTTTGGATCTACCAAACCCCAACATTTACTACCTAGGTTTGTTCCAGACAAGCTAGCAATTCAGGATATAGCCTATCAAATGTACTTGCATGGATTTAGAGACTCTCTGACCAAATATAAGAAATATTATTGGCCTATTGTGCCATTTTTTATAGGATCTTATGGCACAATCAATTCTAAATATACTAAAGTAGAAGGTGAATCTTTAGTGCCTTTCCACTTCAAAGAGTAAATATTTATACAACATGACCCTCTCAATGTAGTAGCAATACACTGCACAACACTTAGGTATATGTAGCCCTATCAACATTAATCCTGACAAGAAGAAGAGTTATATAGAAGATCTAGGTCTCACGAAGGAGTCTTGGCAAGGATAGGTAACAAAAAAAGTGTACAGGGACAAGAAAGAGAAAGAGAATGTGAAGAAAAATAAATTAGATCAGGAATTTAGAGAAAATGTAGCAGAGAAAAAACACATAAGGAAGAAGAAGATGACAAGGCAAGAGAAGAAGAAATATTAAAGGAAAAATAAGAAAGATCCCAAGACATTGAGAAGGATAAAATAGAAAGCGAGGAAGAATAAAAGGATAGACAAGAAAAATAGGAAGCTAAGAAAAAGAGAAATAAATATGGAAGGCTAGTAATGAGGAAAAAACAACCACAAAATCTAAGTCCAAAAAAGAAGAAAATAAAAAAATAGAGAGAGGAGGATCAAAGGAATCCAAGAGATAAAACATGGGTAGGAATATCATATCCAAAGGGACCAATTCGCCCATAGATGACATATATTTCTGCAATGCAGTCAATAATAGAAGGTGACATTCCTTTTTGAGGATTGAGCATAGGAAATTCTTCACAGGTAGACAAAATAAGTGACCATCTTAGATTCACTTGTTTTTTATAAGAAAAGGAAATAGGTAATTAAGTAGACCCACAAGAAGTTAAATATTTCAAAAGATAAAGGACTAATTGTTACTACAAAGACTCTCAATTCTTTGTGGTAAAACGTATCCATATAATAACTTCTCCTCATGAATAAGAGAACAAAAAGAACCAAAGGAACGATTCCTAGTCACATTAGGAGAACACTTCAACTCATCGCGAGAACAAGATGATCGCATACTAGTGCTATGAGAATTCATCACACCAAGATTTGTGAGATCATGACTTCATCTTCGGAGTAAGGAGCTACTTCATTCCAAGATATATATGAGGAATTTTTATGGTAATGATCCAATGAAATGGATATTCTAGATGGAATTATTTTTTTATTTACACTAAGCGACGACTTCACAAAAGTTAATGATTTCATTTTTGTATTTATAATTTGATCAATTTGTGTGGTACAAATGGCTTTGTGGCCACAAAAAAGACTCCATTGTCTCTTTGTTCATATTTACTGAAGAACTGGTAGCATATAATGGATATAGTTTGAGAAATACCTTCTTTAGTCAATTGACAAAGCTTAGGTAAAAGGTTCAATTACATAATTGATTCAACATTTTGAGAAGTCAAGTCTTAAAGCAAAGGATATTTCAAAGGATAAATTGATGGATCTATTTATGGGTCTGATAAAGGAGAACACTCAATCATGTGAGACATATCTTTAAGTATAAATCCTTGGATAAGGATTTCAACATGGGAAAGAGAGTTGAAGGTAAAGATATAGCTATTTTAACACCTAGAACTATCACACTACTTCCTATCCTAACCTCACTCAAACTATAGGGTTGAGACCTCAACAAATGGATGAAAGAAGAGAAAAGGATTTATGCTTAAATTGTGATAGTAAGTATATTAAGGGTTATAATGGTGGAAAAACAAAATCATTTTACATAGATTGTGAAGAAAGTGGAAACCATAATACACTAGATTAAAAAATGAAGAAAAAAAATGTAAGATCCATGACTCCTAGAACAAGCATTACACATATTAGAAAATGAATCAATGTTTGAAATATAGTGGTGCAATATGAAAACTTCCAAATTTATATAAATATTCATTTGACCATAAATGAAGTTTCTATCACTTAACTATCAATGTAATATTTCTAAAGGTTCTCATAATTCTTCTCCCCATAGATCCTACTTAGAAACATGATTTTGTTTGCTACGCACAACTTGAAATAAATGGTGGGGTAAGCATCGAATTGGTGCTTCTAGAAACTACTTTTACTTTTCCACCAACTCTCTATAACTCTGTTTGGGTTCTTGTTTGCAACAAACTATTCTACCAATGTCCTATTTAGTAATAAGTTGGATTTATCAGTCTTGTAGATGGTATGGATGGCATGTGTTTTGTACCCTAGGTTGTTCATCATTTTGATAAGTGAATGGATGAGGAAATACACAATATAAGATGATAATTCAAATGAATATATTTGAATTATAAATAGGATATAATGAGGTCATTATGAATCCCACACCCTAAGTCGACCTAACTATAACTAATATAACAAGTGCCACTGCAGTGGCTATGTCCCTGCCGAGAGGTTTTCTTGAAATTTGATTGGGATGAAAGGGTAAAACTAGTGGTGTGGTTAACTATTGGATACAGAAGGAAGTAGGTCCTAGTCACCTTTCCTCATAACTTTTCGACGTATGAGTCAACATCCTCTAAGACTTATGTGTCGTGCTCTATTGGTATGAATGTGGGTGGGTAAGCCTCAGATGGAAAGGTTAATAGTGGGTATGCCTCATGTTTTTCATTTACAATGATGATAGCTAGCCACTACCTATCCTAGCTAATTAGCTAATGCGATTGGTGTTTCCAACATCTTTGCATACACTCTATGAAGCCAAAAGTATAGCCAATTGCAGCCATCGTATAAATTCTCCTTTGGTGGTTCTGTAGGAGATTTCTGTTTTTTTTTCATAATTGAATTTGGACGGATTCATTTGTTTTTTCCTTCGTACTTCCTTATTACAGGGATTATATTACTTGGGATGAATTTATCGAGAACCAATTTCCCTCTCAAGTTCAAAATCTTCATGTGTTCTTGATAGTAGTAGTTCATCATGTTTAATTCTTAGTGCACCGAAATGACACGTACGAAAAAATTCAATGCAAAAATACAAAAATGATGTAGATATCCATTTGACCTCATGGATCTGTATGTGCATAAACCCGTGCATCATGACACTAGACATGAATTCATAATTGCAACTGATAATGTCCAATTTTATTCACTTCTACTATGGAAAAAATACTTTTGTAAATTTGTTAATATTAATTTTTATATAAAAATTTAAAATATAAATAATAGTTTTATCATTATTTTTCATATTATATTGACAAATTATGAAGTAAAAATCTTACAATATAATAAATAATTTGATATCTAATATTTTGTATTTAATATTGATTATTAAAAAAAATTATTAATAATTAAACTTTAATAAATCTCTTATGAAATGACACAACTTCAAACATTTATAAGTGGGTGGAAATATGATTTATATAGAAATTGGCGATTGGAGAAAAAAAAATTGAAGGTCGATTTCAAGCTACATGCTAAGTGCTTGGAATGAACTCTTTGGCATCCATTTTGACATTTTCCAAGTTACAGAGTTATGTGTCATGCATTTTCAAAGGAATCAATCACTTTCAAATGGGAATTGATTAAAAATTAGAAGTGGAATTAGAATGGTGATCTATTCGAAGTATATAGAAAGAGTGAGTTAACAAATTGTTCAATTTATTTTTTAATGAATTTTTTAAATATAATAAATTTATATTACAATACTTTAATAATTTATATTGTTTAAAATATGTTTAAAAACAAAATAAATGGTTAAAATTATGATCAACTGAAAATTATGACTCCCAATAAATTGCTTTTCAAACTATAACATACCCAGCCTCCCACAAGTTGGGCATGCCACACCAAGAACACACTTCTTGGTTGATTTCGAATTTTTAAAAACACTTAATTAATAAAGAAGCATGAAATACATACATGCAATGATCAAGATTCATACTACAACATAAAATACATGCATAATATACCATGCATGCCATGAACTAGCAAGCATGCATGTTATAAGTACAAATCTCAGATATAATAATTTAATATGCAACGAAAACAAATACACAAGCAAAGGAAACCATAGCAGAGAGCACTTATCTTTTATAGAAGAGTACCACCAACTGGTTGTAGACCAAGGACATTCCACCCAACTGTAGACACTTTTGTTCCAACTATCAACATCAGTGTCACCCCCGAGCCAGGGATATGAATCCTCAAGGACGGTTTCAGAGTGTTACTCAGCTTCCCAAACCAATCAACACTCAAGCTCTCATAGGCTTCTCCAACACTCACAACAATCCAAGTACCTAGCTCCCTTCTACCCAGCCTGCACCACCCAAGAGAATGGACCTCCACCCTTCTCTTCCACGCAGCCCCTCGGGAAGTCCTTCTCCTTCCAGGGCTCCAGTGCAGCTAGTCCAGAATCTCCATGCCGGGACTCTCAAGACTCGCATCTGTGAGAAAAGCTGGACATAGGCCAATCATCTTAGACATGCAAGCCTCAAATCATGGCTGGATTACACCAGCAATATCTACATCTAACAAAACCATGGCTTTCCTTCAATGGTACGATTTCCTTTCCCAAGCCAAACGTGAATGAGGAAAGATGAGTGAGTGAAGGAATGAATGGAGTGTAGACTCCACGAGATCTACACTCTTTCCCTACACGACGCTCTTCCGATCTCACCCAGGGCTCCAGTGCAGCTAGTCCAAAATCTCCATGTCGGGACTCTCAAGACTCGCATCTATGAGAAAAGATGGACATAGGCCAAT
This sequence comes from Picea abies, assembly GCA_900067695.1. Classification (NCBI taxonomy): domain Eukaryota; kingdom Viridiplantae; phylum Streptophyta; class Pinopsida; order Pinales; family Pinaceae; genus Picea; species Picea abies. The sequence goes on along the minus strand of CBVK0101736213.1, from coordinate 4,387 downwards.
CATCTCAGACATGCAAGCCTCAAATCATGGCTGGATTACACCAACAATATCTACATCTAACAAAACCATGGTTTTCCTTCAATGGTATGATTTCCTTTCCCAAGCCAAACGTGAATGAGGAAAGATGAGTGAGTGAAGGAATGAATGGAGTGTAGACTCCATGAGAGAGGATGAATAGTGAAAAAATTGGGTGAATGAATGCGTGAGGCAACAAAAAAAAAACACTAGAATGGGGACGAGAATGAGAGTGAGAGAATGACCAAAACAAATGAGAGAATTAGCCAATGAGAGAACCCCTTCCATAGACCAGGGACTGGTTTTTTTAATTCGTGGGGATAAAGAACCTCTTGGCCTTCCCTCAAGAGCTCACGTAATTGATTTCCCCCCTATTAAACAAAATGGGTAATTAAAAAATGAAATAAACACTTAGCCCCTCAAGCCCCCCTCTCTTGTGGAATCATAACCCCCTATAACTCTAGTCCTTGTCTATCTAGCAACCAACGATGTATTTATTATTAATAATTATCACACATTACATTTCTAAGGCACATTAGCCTTTTAATAATTGTTTGGGCACTCTGGCCTCTCAGAAATGTAACAATAAAATATTTGATATGGGGGCTCAAAACCCAGGGTGTTACATCCCCTCTCCCTTATATTGGCACTGTTCTTAGTGCATATATAAAATAAGAATCAAAATTCCAAAATTTAGTCAAAAAGCTACGGTTACTCTACTTGCATGGAATCTTCATGTTCCCAAGTAGCATCTTCAGGACCATAGCAGGTCCACTGAACTTTTACTAGCTCTATAACTCAATTCCGGAGCATTTTGACTTTTCTATCGAATATTCACACTAGTTGGACTTGGAAGTCTCTTCTATCTCTACTTGAATGAGATGCCAATTAATAACATGGTTAGGATCATGTACACATTTATTTAGCAAAGAGACATGAAATACATTATGCACATTCATGGAAACAGGAAATGCAAGCATGTATGCAGATGGCTCTGTTCTATCCAATATCTCAAATGGACCATAGAATCTGGCTGCCATCTTTGCACAACTACCCAACTTCAAAGAGATCTTCTTGGGATTTACTTTCAAAATCACATGATCCCCTAATTTAAATTCTCTTATTGTCCAATTCTTGTCGACAAAAACCTTTTGTCTATTTTGAGCTCCCTTTAAATTATGCTTAATCTTAACCATCTAGTCTTCCATCTCCTTGAGAAACTCTGGCCCAAGTACCACTCTATCTGTTGGGTTATCCCAGCTTACTAGAGTACTGCATTTTATACCATACAAGGCTTCAAATGGGCTCATCTTAAATGCAACTTGATACCCATTATTATAAGAAAACTCAACCAAGTGTAAGTAATATTCCCACTTATATGGATTATCCATCACATACATTCTCAACATGTCTTCGATTACTCGGTTGACACTCTTTGTCTTCTCATATGACTGTGGATGGTATGTTGTTCTAAAGTTCATATTTGTACCAAATCCTTTAAATAATCCCTTCCATAAATTTGAAGTAAACTTAGTGTCTCCGTCTGAGACAATTGTCCTAGGTATCCCATGCAACCTAGCAATTTTCCTCATGTAAATTTATGCAATATTATTTGTTGTATGAGTTGTTTTCATAGGAAAAAAATGAGCATCCTTGGTCAATTTATCAACCACTACCATGATTGAATCATGTTTCCTTGCTGTCCTTGGCAAATTTGTTTTAAAATCAATGATTATCACTTCCCATTTCTTCTCTGGAATTGGTAATGGTTGTAGAAAACTCATTGGGTGTCTATGCTCAACCTTTACTCTCTGACATTCCATACATTTGGTGATGTAATCAACAACATTCTTTTTCATCACCGGCCAAAAGAATTGGCTTCTTACTTCTGTAATTATTTTCTGGTAACCGGGATGTCCAACATATGGAACATTATGCATTTCCTTTAATACCAAATTATGAAGTTCTCTGAAACTAGGAACATAAATTCTATTTTTATGCATAAGTAGTCCATCTTCCTTTATCTCATACTCTTTCATTTTTTGTTGTACGTCTCCTTGATGCAAGATATCTTTTACCTGTAGGTAATGTTGATCTATAACAACAAAATCTAAAATTTTTCTCTTCAAATCTGACTGATGCATACTGATAGTTGTAGCATGCATGAGATGCATTCTTCTACTAAGTGCATTGACAACTTTATTTTCTTTTCCTTTGATATGCTTGATATCAAAGTCGTATTCACTTAAAAATTACAGTTATCTTGTTTTCTTGGCATTCAAAGTTGGTTGTTCAAAAAGATACTTCAGACCATTGTGGTATGTTCTTAATTCGAATCTCTTTCCCATGAGATAATGCCTCCACATCTTCAACACATGAACAATGGAAAAAAGATCCAATACATGTGTGGCATAGTTTCTCTCATGCTATTTAATATTTCTGGACTCATAACAATTGACATGTCCATTTGAGTGAGGACTCCACCAAGTCCTTCCTTCCACGCATCTGTACATACCACAAAATTTTCATTTGTTTCAGTAATTTTTAGCACAGGCAAACTAGTGAGTAACTCCTTCAACAAATTAAAGTTCTCTTCACATTCAACTGTCCATTCAAATTTAACTCCCCTCCTTTGCAAAGAAGTGATGGGATGAGAGATTTTAGAGAAACCGACTATAAACCTTATGTAGTAACCTGCTAACCCCATAAAACATCTGACTTCTGAAACATTCTTGGGCACTAGACATCCTCTAATGGCTTCAATCTTCTCTGGATCCATTGCTATACCATGTTCTGAAATAATGTGCCCCAATTAATGTATTTGTTCTTGATAAAAAGAACACTTACTTAGCTTGGCATACAACCGATGTGCCCTCAGCACTTGCAATACCAATCTTAGGTGATGTTCATGCTCCTCTTCAGACTTAGAATAGACAAGTATGTCATCCAAGAATACTATGACAAACTTATCCAAGTAATTTTTGAATATTCCATTCATTAAGAAAATAAAGACAACTAGTGCATTGGACAATCCAAATGGCACCACTACAATTTCATAATGCCCATACCTGGTTCTAAAAGTTGTCTTATGTATGTCTTCTTCCTTAATTCTTACCTGATGGTATCCCGATTTCAAGTCTATCTTTGAAATATCTTTGCTCCTCTTATATGATCAAAGAGGTCATCAATTCTGGGTAGAGGATACTTGTTCTTCATAGTGGACTTATTAATCTTTCAAAAGTCGATACACAGCCTCAATGTTCCATCCTTCTTTTTGACAAGGAGTATTGGTTCTCCCCAAGGTGAAACACTTGGGCGTATGTACCCTTTCTTCAGTAATTCCTCCAACTGCATTTGTAATTCTTTTAACTCGGGTGTACTCATTCTATAAGGTGTTTTTGACATCGTGGAAGCTCCTGGCACTAGATCAATAGAGAAATCTATTTCCCTTTTCGGTGGCAACCCTGGTATTTCTTGGAATACATCCTCGAATTTTTGTAGTATCGAGAAATCTTCAAGGCTGGCCCCTTTGTATCTTTTGGATCCTCCACATGGGCTCCATACAATTGACATCCTTTTCTGAAACATCTCTTTAGCTGTAAGGTTGAAATATCCCTTATAGATATGGGTCTTGGAACTCCTTTCACAATGCTTTGTTTTCCATCTCCATCAAGACATGTAAATGTCTTTATATGACAATATAGGACAACATGATGCTTGTCCAACCAATCCATTCCAATTATAATATCATAAGACCCCAATGGTATTATATTTAGATCAAAACTGGTATTCAGACCATTAAGACTTATGGAACAACTTCTAACCACCTCATGGATTCTCCTTTTGGTTCCAGTGGCTAGTTGAACGAAACTTGATTTCCCAAGCTTAATTTTCTCCAAATGTAATCTATCCACTATCTTAGGATCAATGTAACAATGACTTGATCATGAATCAATTAAAATAGAAACAAGATGGTTTATGATCTTACCTTCCACATCGATCATGTTGGATTGGTATTCTTCTTGTTGATCATATAAGGCTACATAAATCCTTTCCATGTCTTCAACTGTTGTAGCCTCTTGGATGTTGTGCACAGTATTCACTCTGTTCTTTATGTGTGGGAAATCCTTGTACAAGTGATCTTCCTTGCATCCCCAACATTGGATTGGTGGTCTTCCCCCTTTTCCCAAGGAGTCTTCTTTCTTGGATTCATCCTTAGCATACCAGTCTTGTTGATTTTTATTAGGCTCATTTATATTGAAAGGAGGTTTGAATCGCTTCTTCCTCTAATTAAACTTCTCCTTCTTCTTATCTATTACACATATTTTCGTCATCCCTATGACCGTTAATGATGTAAACCTATTTGTTGCCT